>VWZY01007476.1:97162-107256 GCA_013399075.1 Chloroceryle aenea | reverse complement strand
GTGACCTGGTGTAGGTGATCCTGCTCTGGCAGGGGGGTTGGACTGGATGATCTTTCCAGGTCCCTTCCAGCCCTTAACATTCTATGATTCTATGAGTCTATGAACTTAAACTCCTGAAGATGAAGTCTGGTAAATAACCATAATGGTGAAGGTCCATTTGCATCATATCCACATGGACATTTCTTTTCAATCGATTTCTCACATGAAGAAATATTTTAATCAACACATTAACCATGCAGGACTCCGTTTCATTCCACTGATATTGCAGTGAGACCTAGACTGGGCATCTCTAAAAATGCACTATGCAAAATAGAGAGGTGAGATGCCAGCATGACCCTATCACTCCACATGCCCATTTTACATAAAGATGTTTTCTTAAATTATGTTGTTGTTTTCTCATATTTTCTGTCTGAAGAACCGGAGAGCCCAGAGGCCCCAAAAGCAGCCAGAACTCTATTGTGCTTGGCAACTCCCAGAGTAGAAGACAGCCCCTGCCTTGCAGAGCTGTCAGGCTAATAAAGACAAGAAGCAGCAAGTACAAATAATGGAAGTGAAGGAGCAGAGGAAGCAAAAATGTTCTGCAGATTTAAAAGCAGGTCAGTCAAGTCCAGAATTAGGTAGTTTTGTTGTGTTTTGATATTAATAAAAATATTTATGATTCAAAGAGTCTAATGAATATCTATATAAGCATATTCTGTGAGCCGTTTCCCTTCTGCACTACAGCAGATGCAGCTCTTAAGAAAGCACAGTAAAGTTTTACAGTCCTGTGAAAGGGACATTTCATGCAATGGTAAAGAAAGAAAGAAAAGTGTAGAACTGATGGCAGAAATAATGGATGAGAGTGAAGGAGGTGGGAAAACACACAGGAAAGAACAGATCAGCAAGATTTTACAACCTGTGATCATTTTTGGAGAAAACTTCTGCTTCTGAGGAGCAAAACTTAAAGAAAAAAAGCAAAGTTATTTTTCTGGAAAATGAGAAAGAAAGGAGTAGTTGTAGCAACCAGTGTAAGGATGCCCAGTAAGAGTCATAACATACTCAGAGGGAGCAGAAGAAAAAAAGCTGTCTATGGGAAATGGTCTGGTTGAAAAAGCAGGACGATTTGGAAGTGGTTCAAGTGAAGTGTTTTGACACGGCAGGGTCCAACTGGCAGCTCTGTCATGGTCAACCTCAGCAGGCATAGAAGGCAAAAATCTTTTCAGGATGGACTCAATTTTTCAAAAATAACAAGTGTCCTCTGCTAGAAAAACAGTATAGTGGAGGAGACGCTGAAGGCAAAATCAGAGTGTTAAGAGAATGAACCTAAAATCCTTCATATCTCACAAGTTAAGCACGACAGCACAATATGCCCACAGATGCAGCTGTTGCTGTCTTAAGAACAAAGACATGAGTTTTCTGTTCTCACTAGCATGAAATTCTTTTCTTAGGGGAAAAAGTACAATCATTTTGCTGTTACCCAATGCTAGAACACTGACTGACAAATTAATTGTGTGGCTCCCCTAACTATCAAGAGCTGATAAAGTGATGCTGAACATTACATCCCTAGCTACATTAATTCAGCTTCCCAACAGGCACTTGCCACAGGGCATTGACTGTGTGTTCAGATGCAAGTTTCACATAGGTAACTGTGCAGGGAAAAAAGTGGGATTTTATCAGTGACAGTTTGAGTATCTGCAGTGCCTGGAGAATAAAGAAAGCAAGACAATCTGAGTGGCCCCTGCCATGCAGTGAAGAAAATCTGAGGGTGCAGAGTTACAGTGACATTTATAAACACAGTGGTCTCAGAAGGGGGAGTTCTAAAACACAGCTCTGGATCAGTTATATATAGCCACAGAGATAACTGAAAGATGCTGAGCTTGATAACACACTCAGCAGATGAAAAGAAAATTGTGAAACCAAACAGAAGATTTTGGGTGACCACCCTGTGGTTAGCTATGCAATAGCACCATTCCCGAAGGATTAACAGGAACATATATCATGTGGGCCTCTACATGTCCTAATAAAATATTGGTTATCAGCTAGCAGGAGGCATTCCACTTATTTTAACTCGGTTACTTTTCTACAGTGAGAGAGAATAAACATGCCTCTCACAAACTGCTCAGTGACAATGTAATCTGTTCCAAACAATGATTTCACACCCACCATTCAAAACTTCAGACACAGATGTACTCAGACCATACAACTTCAAGGGAATATTACTGTAAAATAAATGAGTCATTTTTTGCCTAGACCAAGAAAACCAGCCATGTTCTGTTTGAATTCAGTCACTTCTAGTGCTCAGAGTCATTAAAGACTGAGATGCTTCCTGAACAAAAGCTACTGACTGGCAGCCTCCAAATCAGCCCAGCGCAGTCCCTTTAAAATGGGAGCTCTGTCCTGTGGTCAAGTTTATTCTCTTAAACACTGTTTGGTGTTGTAACCCATTTGAATGCAGCTTCAGCCTTTACACAGCAAGATTCAACAAAGTTGCTACGTTCTCCTGACGGTCTAAAACATGTCTAAAAAGGAATTAATGTCTTCTAATTGCATTGAATAGTGCAAAACTATCTTCTCTCCAATATTACTGGGCTGTACCCTAAAAAAACGAAAATGATGCAGGCTTCTTAAGAAAGCTTCTGTGTTCCAACACGTTTTGTGAAAAAATTACAACTAGATGGAAAAGAGAAACCTGAGCCAGCCACTATCCCTGGAAAGTCTGCAGCCACCTGGCTCTCATGTACCAATTGAGGCAGACAACTGTGGACTGACTCCAAGTAGGACACATGCTGCCTCTGTCCATCCAGAGTTAAAGGCAAGGGAAGAGAGCTGAGAGCACAGAAGGGAATGTACATGGCAAATGAAGAAGGCTACCATCATAGCTCTAAGAAAGGGATCAGAGATTATTGCAGAAGGGAAATGGGATGTAAAGCCAAGGGAAACAGGGCCTCCATTGTGCATGCCCACAGAACATCTGTATTGCAGCAATGCCTGAAGTTGCCTGTCAAGTTTCATCCCAACAAGCATCACATAGGCAGAGTCTCTTCATCACATCTGCAAAACTTTGAACTGAGCAGAAAGATTAACTCCTTAATATAGAATGGTTTGGGTTGGAATGGATCTTAAAGATTATCTAGTTCCAATCCCCCTGCTATGGGCAAGGACACCTCCCACTATAGCCAGTTGCTCAGAGACCCATCCAGTCCAGCCACAAACACTTCCAGGGAGAGGGTATTATATCTTCATAGGTCTTTAAACTCCAGTGAAAGGTCTAAAATTATAACAACACATTTCCTAAAGCTAAAGATGTAAATGTACAAAGAGACGATTTTGAGAAAAAAACAGGACCTGCAAATCACTTGCTCAGACAACACGAATATGTTCCAAGAATTGGTCATTAATCTAAGCAGATACCTACAGTGACACAGGCTAGTGATGACCTAAATAGCACTTACAATGGAAACCCAAAGGATTTTCAACCTTCGCTTTTCTAAAATACAGTTTTAAATCTGGAATTCCAAATTGGGTCAAGCCTACCACATTATTCTATGAAACTACACAGAAAATGAACAAAGTCTTATTTAAGGAGACATATTTAAGTTAATACACTTTTTCAATCCATCACTGTAAATAAGCACGGAAAAATCTATTTGAAATAGGCTACTGCTGCCTTAAAAAATTTAAAACTTGTTCAAGCTGCTTTTGATAAACTTTACTATATCTGTAAAAAGAATTGTATAGCTCAGCTGTACATAGTCTGCCTCAGTTCATGACATGGATTACAATAACAATGCTACAATTATGATTGATGTACACAGATTTCTGGCTCTCTATTCAGCCTTTGAAAAGACACTGGAATTTTGATTGTGTAAAAGACACTGGGCACCTAATGAACACCAGCTACAAACAAGTCTGTCCACCAAGCCAAACACAAAAGGAACAGCAATTGCTGACACACTAGATAGTGACCCAACTTCTACCTGCTTGTATATATTGTGCCCATTGAAATGTTTAAACATTTCATAGAAATGAAAGAAAACTTTTCCTATGTCTATGCCAAGGTAGGCTTTCAGTAGTAACTACCACCACACTTTTCTTTCACTATAACAAATTAACTTCATTCTAAGAAACACACACACACGCTCCAACCCTTTAAATCTGACAATTTCTTGATGGTCCTGGCAATCTCTTCTAAAAAAGCTTGGTATGTAACGGCTATTTTTGGCCTGCATATGTTGATTTAAATTTCCATTTGATTATGGCATAGAAGATTTCAAAAATTTTAATAGCTGTAAGCTGACAAAAGATCCATAAATGCAATAAAAGGAAGATGGGTGTGTAAAAGACCAGTGCTGCACAGACTTCTAAATGACTCTCTCCTCATGCAGCAGCGTAAGGTGAGCTTTGACACCTGCTAAAGAAACAACACACTGATTCCAGTACTGAGTGCTCTCCTGCCATCGATCTGGACACAAGCAGTTATTTCCTTCATCTCCTGCTATTCCAAGGCAATTAAAACAACTATCTAGACACAGTCACAAGTGCCATCTACTCTAATGCCCAACAGCATATTATCTGCTGAATCACAGACACGGTGATAAAAATCTGAACAGTGCCACCGTTAAAACTGTGACATTTATCACATTGTGCCATCTATCTTTAAATACAGTATTTGTTGAAGCTCCTAAAATTAGAAGGGAGCACACTGCAAGTACCATGGTAACTACTTGGCGTGGTAAATTAAGGTCCTTCAGGCTCCCACTCAGACTTACTGCTATTGTGACTAGTTACCCAAATGGCACCTAAGCATACTTACTACTTACCAAGCAGCATTGGTACCTTGGATTAAACTAAGAATAACACCAAGGGCTTACTTGCTCAAAATAGCTCCAAGATTTTTGTAACATTAATGAGAAACTCGGAACTACTTTAAAAATAATTTTGTTTGTACTGGTACATTGTAAAGACAAAGTTGGGTTGATATAAGCCTGATTTTATGGCACACAAATTTTAACTTGCAAAGAGAGCTCCCCAGAAGCAATTCAGGAAAAAAAAATGGGAGAAAAAAAGGAAAGAGAGAGAAGGTACATGGGAAAAGTTTACACATTAAAGGAAATGAAGACATCTGAGGTTGAATGAGATCATCCAGAATCTTCAGAAAACACTTGCTGGATTTAGCATCTCCATTTTGTTTTATAGCATGTTGAATGATAAATTGAGGGTTCTGTTTATTTATTCAATAAAGGTAGGATGGAAAACATTCTTCAGCCTTCTGAGAGTAGTTGATATCTAAAGAATTGTGCCTCTGGTCTTTGTTTTCAATCCAGACATGGATACATTGCTCAGCTTGAAAGCAGATAATCCCTCAAGTTACTGTTACATTGATTTTCCACAAATGAAAGACGACCCTGGTAGTGTCACAGACAAGTGACAGATAGCTAACTACCTTTAAATGTTGTTGTTCAAACACCAGTACCAAGTGACAACCACATGTTACAGGAAGTTTGCTTAGATTTTCCTTGCTCTTTAGCTTTCTATAGAAACATTAATATGTATTCACAATGCTGACAATTTACATCTACACAAATTAGACAAATGAGATGAACAGTTGTGCACTATGTACATAGTTAACAACATCTGCCCTCCAGATGCGCACACACATTAAAACCATCACATATTACAGGTGATGTGGGAATGCATAGTGACAGAGAAGACATAGCTGTTGAAGCACAGACTGTACAAACAGACAAAATGGGGCTGAGAATCCTAAGAGCACTTACAAGTAAAACTTCTCTTCCCATACAGGGTTCAGATTCCCAAAAATCGTTTTTGTCCTCTTCTTTGTTTTACCCACTTGAACAGTTACGTATGGATCACTGGACCCAGTCTTGTCTTTGGCCTGCAGACCCTGAGCACACACCACTGGAAGGAGAAGAGAAGGGTTACCACCACCATGCAATAGGACAATACATCAGCATACCATGTAAAGCAGTGGATCAGAACAGCCACAGAAACACAAATATCACTCATGAGACCTTTTCTGATGAGCCTCAGCTCATGGTGCACTACAGTGACTGGCATAGGAGTATCTCCACCTGCTACCTGTACACTGAGCAGAAAGAGACACAGGTCAGAGAAGCCCTTCTGCTCCATTCTCTCTAGCTTCACACCAACTCCTTCCCTCTTGCCTTAGGCTCCCAAGAAGTGCCAAGAGAACCCATGCCTTCCTCACTCACCCGTGATCGTGATCTTTGCTGACCATTTTGAGGTGCCATCAAGCACACTCTGCTTAACTGTCTTCATCTGTTGTGCATGTGTCAATTTGCTCTCAGAGAACACATCTCTGATCAAGTCAAATATCTCCGGCTTGTTCCGCTCCCGGATTTTCATGCGATCCTTCATTGCCATGATGAAATTCTGGGTTCGGTCTTCAGCTCCATGCTTTGAGCTCTTCTCGGCTGCTCCTGTGCAACAGAAAGTACACAATGTTCATCAGAAACACAGAAATACATAATTATGTTTCACTGAATCTGGTCAGCAGGATCAAAGCAGGAGCTACCCTCCACATGATGGTTCTTGCTACGGACTTTAGGAGTCAGCCCCCCCCTCATTTCAACTACACACAAAAAAATCTGTACCACTCAGAGCTGGGAGGTAATAATGGGAGTGCCCAGACTCCCCTATAACCTGGGATCAGGTTGGCTTCCTGACAACAGACCCGACTTTAATACCCTTGTAGCTGAGGAAGACCCATAAATGAAGCTTGTGCTTCAACAGAAGACATCAGCATGCACTCTTCTCTCATCAGCTTGTTTTGAATAAAGAAATTCTTGCTTGGACAAGTGCTAAGACGATGACATAGGACCTTCATTACAAATAGTATCTATGAGCTTGCCCCAGTGCTGCACCTCAACACCATGGAACAGCAGAAGTTCAGACAGGTTGATGTGGTCAGCATTTCCTACCGAGTGTGCCACAAGACTCCCCATTCAGCACACAGTCACTTCACAGACTATGTCCCACTCTGCCTTGAACCACCTTGTCTGGATCAGGCATCAAGCTGGAGGTATCCAACATGCCTCTCTGGATCCCACTATTGTATCGGTCTACAAGGAGACAATTCAAATAATGAATTCTCAGAGTAACATAGGCATGTAACTGTAACAAATACCTATAAGGTAGCAAATTCAGTATTTAAAAGCTTGGACCATCATAAGCGTGGGGCACAACTATAGTATCCAGCAGCTGGAAACAGAAGAGCCACTGATAGGGTCTGTACTGCATCAGTATTCAACAGTATCTGGGAAAAGAGAGGCCTCTGGTCACTTGCATACTTCTTACAAAATTTCAAGGTTTGTATAATTATGAGATAAGAATGCTCCCGCAATCAACTACTCCCTATTCAATTTTGATAGTCATGTTTACTGTCAAAATTCAGCCTCTGACTACTGTGTCAGATGTGAGACATACACTAATGAAAGCACTGACAGGGCAGACAAACACAAGCATGAAATGAAAAGCAGGAACCCAAGACTGCACGGTCTTTCTACACAGAGTCTGAAGCAATTTCAAGTTATGATCTAAAATCAGATCAAGTTAAACTAGTACAAAAGGCCTGTGAATACATTCAGTCATTATATTTCTGTTTAGTTTAATATGGTTTTGTTTGTTTTTCTTCTCTGGGACAGTTTAATTAAAGTAAACTTCATCCTAGAAAAATAATCCTCATCCAGGTGTTCATCAAATATTACTTTAAAAATATGCATTAAAGCAGGTGTAACTGTGTGCAAAGGGAGCCATCAATTACAAAGATACACAGAACTGTTTTCTCCTGGAAGAAGTAGGTAAATATACATGGACCATCTTTAATATAAGACATTACAGTTTTGCATATGAAACAGTTTTAAGAGGTAATGATCAAATGTGAATAAAGTTCTATGAACGCACACATAGAGGACCCCAGGAGCATGCTGTAATGGGCAACCTTGTTTGCAGACTTGGCAGGGCACCCAGTGAGGCACTGAAGATACGCTGCCCGAAGATATCTATTTCTAGGACCTTCAATCTAACACCTTTCACTGTTACTAAATTCACTTCAATAAAGAAGCAAAATTCAATTATAACTTCCACCATCCAAACCAAAAAGAATAAACCCAATTTGGAACAGACTGTGACCACTAAAGTTTGAGAAGTTTATTAAGGACACTGCATACCAAGGCGTGTTATTATAAGACCTGAGTATAAAACAAGCCATAACTTTGTATTACCTGATTAATTTTTTTAATTTTACTTGCTAGAGGCTTGATGTTCAGTATTTCATTTAATACAGTAAAATGTATCTGCCTCAGAGTTTCCTATTGTTGGCTTAAGATGAAATTAAATAAAAATACTGGAATTAATTAGGCAGTCCCTGCTGTCTCTACTCACCAGTGATGAACACTTGCACCACCCAAACTGATGTCTTGTATCAGACAATCATCCAGCTGCACACCCAACATTTATTAAAGGAATATGAAACTAAAATGATACCAGGGGCTATACTTTGAACTTCAGATAAGAAGTGCCATTCAGCTTTAACAGAAGTAGGTCTTCTGGTGATGGAGGTGGACTCTATGCAGTATTTGCAAAGCTACAGAAAGTTATTAGGAAACGGCAAAAGGCCAAACCAAATAATTTGCATTTCCTAGATGGAATTCCAAAATCTGTCATGATCCAAAGAGAACAACTCTGTCCTGACCTTTCTGACTTTAAGGAAATACAGAACCAAATTAAAACATTAAAAAGGTTATGGTGTGTGTGGGTGGAGTGCTTTTTTTTCAGAACCATTTTTTAAATAAATTACTAGCCAGGCAGCTTGCAATTATAAATGTTTCACTGTTCGTCACTGAGATGGGACAAGAGTTATCACAATTCAGGAGTGGCATGGTCTGCATCATCTGCCTTAATGCAAGCAGTCCAGGAGCATCAAATAATGCTTTACAGTGTAAACTTGGACAAATGGAGGAATTCTAGTTAAAAAACATGCTTAACATCCCCACTACCTCCAGACACCTTGCACAGAGTGTTTATCCCTCTGCAAGGTCAGCGGTAACCCAGGTCATCCTGGGTTGCAGGATGTGCAAGTCATGTGACAGAGACCGCCAGACAGCCCTCTCTTTTGTTACCTCTAAGGCTTGGCTCTGCCTCCTGACTTTCAGAGTAAATTCCCCACCTCCATCCATGCTGCTCCCTCTCTCTGCCTAGATAATCTGCCCAGGCTCTATTTCTCCTGCCCAGGAAGGGTGTGCATATCCCTGCAGAGGTTGCACCTGAACTGCAGTGCAAAGGCCAGAATCAGGCACCGTATTTCATGATATGGACTAATAAAGAGCAGAAAAATGCTCTGTCTCAACACCACACTTTTTATTCATTTTAACACCTGCTTTTTGGTACAAAACCACCAGAGTTTTCAAAACAACCACTGGGGGACTAATTACCTATGACATACAAGATATAAACCAAAAGCATGTCACCACAATGGATGGCAGAGAGTTTTTTCCTGTTGTTGGACTTGGATCATATTTATTGAACTGTAAAAAGAGGTGTTTGGCCGATGGAACAGCTTTTCAAGTAGTCCTGTAAAAAGCAACAGAAAAGCACACAAACATACAAGTACTATCTACAGTATCATAAAAATGGTACCGGTCTTTCCTTCTCTCTTCCTCTCTAGGACCAAATTATGAGTCAATTTACGACTGGAAACAGAAAACAAGTATGTCTATATTGGGAACTGTATTGATAGACCTATTAGTAAACCAGCAGTGCTATTATCTTATGCTTATGCAGTAAAAAGTCAAGAAAGCAGCACTGGCAGGATAGAAGACAGCTGTTGAGTAGGCAGATAATGCTTAGAAATTATATATTCCTGAAACTTAAAATAGATATACAAGTTTCAAATAAAGGTATCCTTCCTCCTTCTGTGCAAGTATTTTCCTACATAGGATTCTGGGAGCAAGCGGGTGTTCATCACCACATTGTCTAATCATCATTCAACCCAGAAGCCAAGATGATTATCAGAACAGGAACTTGAATTCAGAGTGCCACACGGGAGTTTTTCACCCAAAAAGCAACAAACATAC
>VWZY01007476.1:77122-96796 GCA_013399075.1 Chloroceryle aenea | reverse complement strand
AAGACATGCTTGCAGCAGCAGATTACTATGGCTTTACAAATCCTAGCCCAAAACTGTACAGGCCCTTTTTACTAGGATCTTGCCAACATAATGCCCTTCCCTTCCATCTTCTTCATAATTCTGCTTCCTTCTCTGCATCTTTTCCTTGGAATCCTACACATCCATCGTCAGCTATACTCTTCCTTCAATACTAACATTGCCCAACCCATTGTATTTTAGTTAGTACTACACCAGTGCTCAGAAAAAGAGATAAAAGCTCTTTTTTTTTCCAAAAGCTTTGCATGCTATGGGGATTTAAAGAATATCCCTTCACACATTTGCAGCCAAGTAAGAAAGGAAGCGTACCTGTGCAGCAGAGATTTCAAGTACTCTTAAGAATAGCAGAAGGCTAAAAACTGAGCATTTTCCCTTGAGCAAGTATTTATGAGCTTAGGATAAAAAGGTAAACACCCCATCATTAGAATAATATCTGCTAAGTACCTACAATAAGTTTCTTCAGAGAAGCAACCCGCTGACAACAGAGCCATAAACCAGATGGCTGCAGGACGCATACCACAAGTGGCTCCCGTTTACTGCACTTCAGACATTGCCGATACATGGAACAGCCCTGCTGAACCAGTCTGCATATGGATTTTAATTCAGATTGCAACAAAGCATTCCTGAATTTGACTATTTCATCACTGCGGTCCCACAGGTTTGTTGACTGTATAAGATAACCTTTATATTTGTAACAAACTGAGTAAGAAAAACACCTGCAGATGAAATAACTACAGTTAATTCTAACAGGTTTAGGGAAAGAGGTCCTTTTCTTCCCCCCAGAAAGGCACTGAAGAATATGGATAAATAGTACATCCTGACTCAGGTTTCTACCCAAATTTCAAGGCATAGAATAAATGTAACTGTTTGTGACCATTCTTGAAAATTCATTTTACTCCAATGCCACATTTTCTGGAAGACTTACGCAGACAGAAGCAAAGACATATCTTCAGACATCACAGTATAATCAATAGAACTGTATTTGTTACAGCCTGAAAATTCATTTTACTCCAGTGTAACACTTTTTGAAAGCCTTTAATCAACCTAAGTGAATATATGTTCTAAGAACATCTTTGTTTTTTTTACCAAGAGCAACAATAAAGCTTGTGTTAGGAAGAAATCCCTCCCGAGTTCAATATACAGGAAAGTTCAGTCTTGAATTTATTGGACCTTTAAACTGTTGCTTGTCCCCTAGAAACCCTGTTTCTCATTCCTCAAGTATAGCCTATGTTCTTCAAACATGTATAAAAATTAATTAAATTTTTCTATTTCCTTCTGTCTTGGTAGGTTCCAGTTAGAAGGATTTTACCAAGAACACGCCAACCCAGCAG
Organism: Chloroceryle aenea; assembly: GCA_013399075.1. Classification (NCBI taxonomy): domain Eukaryota; kingdom Metazoa; phylum Chordata; class Aves; order Coraciiformes; family Cerylidae; genus Chloroceryle; species Chloroceryle aenea. The sequence goes on along the minus strand of VWZY01007476.1, from coordinate 95,429 downwards.
CACCTCTGCATATTAGCCCCACCACTTTCTTAATCTCCCAGAGCTATCTTTCCTCTGCCTTCTGTCTTTTAATTACACAATTGCCATCTTAATCTTTACATCTTTCCCCCAGAAAATGATATCCACCACACGCAGTGGGGAGCCAAGTAGGCCCCTGGCTCAGTCTCTGTATCTTCTTTGTTCTGATGCTGGGCAGCTTTCAAGTAACACAGGAAGTTTTAGTTTGGCTGCATTTTACCTTTCTACATGTTTCACAGGTTTTGAGCCCAGTGTATTCTTGGTTGTTTCCTCTCTACTGCTTTAATTTGCATGCTGAAGTATCTTGTGCTTACAATTTGAAAGGAAATGTGAAAAGCAAACATCCATAATCCCGTGAATAAAGCAAGTTCTTATCTAATGCTCTGCCATACATGAAAAGAAGAATTGTTCCTAGTTCTACTCCACAGAAAAGTTCAGACTACTGCCACCATCTCATCCCACTGACCATTGCATAATCTCTTTCAATTCCAACCGGAGACTAGAAAACGTGCCCCATGGTTATTCTTCAAAGGCTGTTCCAGAGACTTCCTGGCCTCGTCACTGAAGTTGTCTTTTTCACTTTTCTTTCTTACAGAAAAAAAGATTTTGGCTTTTGTTTTTCTTACAAAATTTTTCTTTTTCTTTTGTGAACTGTAAACTTAAACAGACCACCTTCTTCCCTGCTGCTTACTTCCCTCCTCCCCAACATAGTTCAGGCGTAAAAAGGTTCACACAAGGATTAAACCAATTCATAGAGCCACCACTGTGGCTGAAAAAGCCTGTCTTTTGAAAGATCAACAAACTCAGACTATCCTTTCTGGAGACCTCTTCTCTTATTTTCCTCATTACTGTTGAAGTCTCTTCACTACCCATCCCAGCCTGAAGTCTCCTTTCTCGAACATGGATAGCTATAGCCATCCTCTGAAGGAACATAATTCCTTTTAGTCATCAGCTGTTTCTTAAATTCAGTTTTTCTTCTCTCATTTCTGACTTCATGACCTCTGCTCTGTACAACAGCTTTGCAACTGTTTCCTTCCTGCTGCTGGTGCAAACCTGATTGTCCTTTGCTCTCCATAACATTTTCCCCATACACCAACTCTATTGCAACATTATAACTACACCATGGACATGCATCTGAATAAAGCCTGGATGCAGAAATAAGCAGCTTTTCATCTCCAATACTAAAAATCACCAGTTAGCAGAGGGTTCTGGTGAACTCCAAGAACAAAGTTATCCTCAGTCTAAGTGACCCTCTGAATCAGGTTGTGTCACAGAAGTGAGTTATGACAAGTACATTCTGCTGAACCAAATGCAAGCAGCAGTTTTTTGCTTAGTCACAAAGCAGTTGCAACAAAGCCAAAAATGTCAATGATGCAATTGCTTGAATGATCTAAACTGTAAACCTTCAACCTTGCAACCTTCACAGACAAATCTAGAAATGCTCAGCAACTGAACAAAAGAGAAGCTTCACCAGTATCAGCTGTGTCTGACAACTAAGCCTTTGCAAAGAGCCCCAGCCCTAAATGTGACCCATTTAAAACTCTGCACACATCAATAACGCAAGCATAAACAATGTCCCTTTGGGGTGTTAAGATAATCCATAAGAAAAAGCAAGTGACCTGTGATTCACTGGTATCCCTTACCAGATCATCCAGGCTAGCTTTCCCAAACCACTAGAGGCAGATACAAGATTTGACTCTATGTGCCCATAATTGCCTACATGAGTTTGTAATAAACCTGTTTATACTTCACAAACTTTTCTGCCTCCTTAATCCATCAAGCTCACAATGCCAAGAAAATCAAGAGTAAACAGAAATAGCCCCACCTTCCTAGTCAAGATCTAACACATACAGCAGAAATTCCTATTCTGTTTAGACTAATGCATTTTTCTGTCAAGCAGGAACATAAATCTGAGACCAAATTAAGAAACTATTCTACAAACGAATAAAAATAACTGACCCCAAACAGGTTAATACCTTTTCTCTCTTTTTTTTTTTTAAATCAAATTCCTTTTAAACCTTTTATTTTTTTTTGTCTAAAATTTCATTCTGCAACGTCACAGCTCTTTGAAGGGCTGTTCTCTGAAGAGAGGGCTTAGTTTTTGAACACTGCAGAAATGCTGGTAGAAGACGAAATACTGTGCATACACTCAAACAACATCTTCGTACCTGACCCATCATCTCTGCTGAATCAGCCACGAGACCCTACTGTTAAAAAGACAACATGCCTTGCCACCCTGCACTTCGTACACAGAATCCAAGCTCAGTCCATGGAGTCTAAGCAGGAACCCAGTGCAGCTCCAAAGAGCTTAAAACAGTGTAACATGCTGATGGTTGAAATAAGCAACCTGGTTGGGATACAGGGGCAGCAACCTGGTTGGGATACAGGGGCAGCAGAATCAAAGCCAGAATAACCAGCCTAGTACCCTATTCACCCAGCTCACTGCCTCTCCTCCAGATTAGCAAACACAGCTACTCACTCTGTAAGCAGTCAGCATTGAGCAAGTCTTGGCACTTCTCATGGCACTTGACTCCACATTCCCCGCAGCGCATTCCCTGACGTGCAATACCCCACAGCAGCCCCTCACATTCGTAGCAGTAGGTAGGAGTTGTGGCTGTCCACACTTCAAAGTTGTGTGGAGTTGTACAAGAAATGGGGTAAATTAAGGCTTGCAAGGTCTTCTTATAGACATGAGATTTCTGAAAGGCAAGAGCACACATAAGCCAACACCCAGGAAGGTGACTGAACCTGTTTTCACTGGTTAACATGTGAGTTTTAAGGGAAAATGTATGAGCAGCACAATAATTCTTAACATCTGCAGTAGTCAGATTTATCAAACTTTTGCAAGCAGTAGCAGAGGACACCCTTCCAAAAATGTTTCTCCAGGCACTTAAACTTGGAGAAGATAGAAGGAAAGAACTAAGGTTTGTGAATGAGGAATCTCTCACATTAAGCAAGTTTCACACACCATGCCCCATGGTACTTAGCACAGAAGGAAAAGATAAGATTACATTTTTCAGGATCATATTGACACATTAGATGTTAATTTTTTTACATGTTTGCTTTCTTTAAACAAATGATACAAGAAGCTTTGCATTTCTATTTTTAGACATCTGTGATGCTAGCTCTGCATCCCAGAGAGCCAAATTCGCTTAATTTGCTTACTGAAAGTTAACAGGAGCCAAGTAATCCTCCCACTTACCAGCTCTTCATCTTTGAGAGATGTTCTAGTGGCCATTGCTGAGGTAATTCCGGCTTTCCGGGACTGAACCAGTGACTAAGGAGGAAGAAATCTTGTTATTCACCACCAGTATTCAGAAGTGCCCTGACACTACATTCCTGGAGATGTGACCAAGGGGACTGTGTCATGCCAGAAACCAAAGAGCAGTCTCTTATATTCAAGGTGGCTTCTTAAATGATAGCTCACAACTCAGAAGAGTCGAAAGCATACTCGGAAAGGTCTCCAGCTTGTTTCCACCTGCCCAAAACCAGTCTAACTCTGGTAAATTATTATTTGTTTCTCTGGTAAGAACTGTCAGTGAAATCTGAGTTCACATCTCCACTTCTACATTCTGGTAGCAATGGATACTCTGCTATTGCCTAAGATCACGACATGGGACTCACTCTTCTATACGTATCTTAATTCATATCGAAAAGGAGATTATTTAATCAGTTTTACAACATATACAACACCCCCAAATGTGATATGGTTGCACATAAACAGGCTAAAGAAAAAAACAGAGTGGGTTTGGAGCACAGGTTTGAATGTGCTGATGCATCACATTCATTAGCCATCACTGAACACAATGAACATCATTTTCTTCCCTAAACTGCCTCTTTTGCATCATGTCAACATTAAGTTCTGCATCCTTAAGACAGCACCAGGCAATGCCTTTGCAGCACCTCACATGGGCATACAAAAAAATTCTTCAGTAAGCCACACCAGGTAGGTGAAGGTAGAGAAGAAAATCAAAGCTAGCAACATCTGCTTTGAAATCATCAAACCTTATCAGAAACCTCCATTTATACTCTACTCTATGCTGTTTGAAGGCAGAATGAGATAGTTCATTTCATCAGTGATGGAGCAGGACAGAGTGTTGGACATGCATGCACTGCAATACTGCAGGTTCACCATAAGAAGCAAAAAAGTGGAGGGAAAATAAGGTAAAATAATTTTTGTTTCTGGTGGATAGTCTTTTAACTCCACTTACCATGGCCTGTGGAGAGAGAGAATGAAAGCGTAACAAAGGAGGTAACAGAAGATAATGCCATTATTGCACAGATTTAAGACAGAAGCAGTTATTAAGACACGTATTAAGCTTCCCATGCACAAGCTGTCGGAGAGAATTCCATGCATCTTTTCACATTAATTACAGGATATAGAAACTTTGGTCTTTCAGCTGTTACAGCATTTCTCCCAACTATGAAATTGCTACATGTACTGAACACAGTCAACAGAAAACCATTTCTCCCACAGAAACCTTATTTCACCGTATCACACAAGCATATGAAACTTGTCCTCATTACTCACTTGGTTCGTGTACTTCCTCAGTGCAGAAGCCTACTGGCAATATTGCAAATTACTTAAAAAAATCTAAGCACATATGCTCTTTTATCTATCCTCTGAAATTCCATCCTTTTGGTAAGTTGCCAAATCTCACACAGACATTATAACTTTCCCTAAAGTATGTGATTTTTAGGAAAACATTTAAAAATAATGCAGACCTAAAAATAACCAAATATTTTGTGTAGAATAAAAAGGAAAAATAACATGAATAATATCTTAATTCTGCTAAATAAAGAAAACTGTCTATAAAACAGTAGATCATTCTCACTGAGGTTTTTCCAAGCTCAACTCCTAACCCTTTAGCGTAAGAATTAATTTAACAGAAATTAAGGAAGTTAAGGAAACCTTTAACTTCAACTATGTCAAAAAGTAAAGTCACTTGCACTAACAGCTGAGCAGCAGAAGAAAAATTAATCTCTTACCAGATCACTGACAAGGGGAATTGGCTTTTTTTTGCGTAGATCGGGCATGCTATCGATGCCATAGAGACCACCTGCAGGCCTGGAAATTCATGAGAAAAAACAAACAAACAAGTTACAAATCTCACCACCAGTGACAGACAGCAAAGAAATGACCAAAAACTTCCTTTAAACATCCATCTCCTTGCTAAGATCACAGTCAATGAGAAGAAGAAGAATCAGTTTACTACACATGCAACTTAATAAACAGAAGTTGTTAAGACTGTAAAATGTAATTTTCTCATTCTCAGTTCTGCAGTCTGAGCTGGCTCAGAAGAGGCTAGGCACGTGCTTGCAGAATACACCATGCTTCAGAATCACTGCTGCCAGCATGGTGGATGAAGGCAGCCTTATCCACACTGCTTCTGTGGGGCACAGATTTGGCAAAAATAGACAATGGCAGAACCAGACCTCTATGGCAGTTAATTCACATGTGCCTTAGTTTGTGGTAACTGAGCCACACACCTCTGCTTTAAGATGTACCTTTTGTTCCTTAGGGAGAGCTCAGTTTATAGTTTACTATTGACATGGAACATTGTAGCAGGAAAGACTGGAAACTTGAAAACATCCCATCTCCAGTCTTTCTCTCTCCTTTTTCTTTCCATTTAGCTATTTTAGGGTTAGAGGAGTGGGTAAGAGGATGCTTTACTGGAAGAATAAGCATCAGTCAGGAGAGCATACTTAAGAAAGAGTAAAGTTAATGCTCAAAATTATTACATTTCTTCTTCGCATGCAACAGTCAAGACGTTCCTGCCTGGTGTCGGTGGTTCACAGGGAGCATGTCAACATGGGTCAGCCCAGGGGCAGGACGCTGCTACCCATCATCTGATTCTCAGATAGAACATACTTAATCCTCAAGGTCCATATAAATACTAGGAAAACATCATAGTGGATTAATTCTATTTCCACAAAAAGAACCATTCGTTTTGCTGAGCCTTTCAAGCCATGCACATCTCCGTGCACAAGATCTGCTGTTTACTGGTAACACCACACGGATGTAAGCCTGTGTTTGAAAAACATTTGTTAATTCAGTTTAGAGGCCCCTAGAGTAAATCAGCTGCACTCATCTGTAATGCTTTTTGATAAGGCTGGAAACAGAGCACGCATTTTCCTGCTGTTGCATCTATTACATTCACCCCGAACTAAAGAACAGACCTGCAGGGTGTCCATCTCCTTCCTTGCCCAATAGGCGAACCTCACAGCCCCTTAACTTCCCCATCTACACGTTGTTCTCATGGCTTTCCAACACTAAGAATAGGGTTCCATAGGCCTTTTTCTTGGCTACAGAGACTGTAAAGGAACCACCTGACTCTGTCCTTAGGCATTCTTTTTTCACGCCATAGCATGCTGGATCACACCTTTTTGCAGTTGTGTGATAAAGTGGCTGACACTTTTAACCAGCATATTTTGCACCACACCCAGCTGAGATGCTTTAGGACATCACAACTACAGGAAAGAGAACTACAGGACAAACTGTTCTTACTGCAGTAAGAGACACATGTAGAGATACCCTTTAAAACAAACTAGGAAACCAAATTTGCACATGCTATGAAAATTGGAAGTCTGGTAAGCAACAAGAGGCCACCTGTGCCCCTTGGCAAGCAGGACCTACTCAAACCTCCTTTGAATACAGACAAAAATCAAAAAACACCCAAGGTGACTATACCTACATTGTAGCAGACCATACTTTAGGATGGACAAGGATGTCATGGCACAGCCCAGAACAAAGCTGTGTCAAAGAGAGAAACAGTCTATTATACACAAAATCATGTATAGCTCTGTAATGGTAAAATTGACTTTTCTGACAGGGTGTAGGAGGGTGGTATGTCCAAGCCACGGCTGAGCTGACAGCTGCTGCTGGATGAACAAGCCTGGTGGGAAGGTGAGCAGTCACGTGTAACTGCAAGCACCGTGTCGGCTCTGCTTGCAGCATGAGTCACGCTTGCGTTGCAGCGCCGTGCACAGCTCACGATGAACACAAACCGCTCACAGTCACCTGTGACAGCTATGCCTCACAGCTGGGAGTGGAAAGCAGCCTCAGACATGAGAAAGGTGGAGATTTATAGCAGTTAATTAAAACTATTGGAATCATTGGCCAAGAATGGGAACAGTTTTATAGTGCTGGAAATTCCTACAGTGAGGCCACATTTGTTTTGTTTTTTTTCCTTGAGGCTACCTTAACTTTCAACAGAGAATTCAAGATAAATTTTTTGCACAAGTTATACTACAATAATCTCTTCTAGCTACTTACAGAAAAATCTGACGCACATCAAGATCTAGGAAGTATCTGCATGAAGAGTTTGCATTGTCAGAACTAAGAATAGTTGTGTTACAATCAAACACGGAAGTTTGCACGCTCCCCTAAAACTAAAAACCCTTCCTGATACTAGCGATACTGTTTTGGGGTAAAACAGGTGTCATAGAAGACTACTGAAATAATGCCAGAATTTTAGCATTATTTAAATCATAATACAGCTTACTGGTAAGATTTGGGTCAAAGATTTGTGTCACATCACTTGAATTATGAAAGCCTATGCAAAATAGAAAGGGAGAGTCTGTAAGCTGAAAAGATGCAACAGAATGGTGACAGGCAAAATTCCCGAGTCAATGTTCCTGCTAAAAAGTCAGTGTCACAGCTTGGAATTTACAAGTCTTTCCTACACAATTTTCTTTCTTTTTTTTTTTTTTTAATACAATTGAAAGGAAATTATGATACGCTGACATTTACAAAGAAAGAAAAGCAGTAAAATTCCATGTTTTATAAATTCAAGATGAGCCTAAACAAATTATTGTTCTTGAGAATCATGTCAAGGTACAAGCAGCTTTTTTTCAAAATATTTACACTAGGCTGAAGTTTATGATCAACTGTAAGACAGATTGAGAGAACAAGTACATTTGAAAGAAGGTGCTTTTATTCACCATATGAAGAGACATATCCTAGTAACTAGATCATTATACACTCAGATGACCTGTTTTCAGCTTAATATTTAAAAAAAATAATAATAATTTTTAGCAACAATTCTTAGTTTTGCAAATTATTCAGCCTGTTCTGCTTTCAGCTACATCAGTCTCTTTATTCAAGCACATTCTCTACTTCACTTAACAAAATTATAATGTTTGCACACACCAAAGTACCGACAGTGCCTCAGATATGCACCCTGTAACTCTGTATAGATCTAATACACACAAAGATCAGTCTCTGGGTGTAATATTTCTTATCTTGTCATACAGAAAAGCTATTCACTCCTTAATACAGCACTCCATAACAATGCTATAAATATTACATGTATTGCAGAGGAGAGTGTATCATGGAGAGAATAGCTTTTCTGTATGAGATGATGATTTGCACTAATAAATAAAATACATAGATATGAGATATTACACCCAGAGACTGATCCATAATACCAATTGCACTTTTTTTTTTTAAGCTCTCTCTCCAAAGCCAGTGATTACAGACAAGGAGCTACTCTTGCATTATGCTAAAAGTACAAATGGCTTGAAGCAAGTATTCATCTTTTAATACAAATTTTATCACACAGATGCTTACATTAAATCTTGAAAATTTAAGCAATCTAAGATGGTTTACAATGGCCAAAGATGATTACTTCCTTCAAAAGACACCACTTGTCTAATCTTTATATGAGAGAAGAAAACCAAATGTAAAGTGCTTTACACTGTGGCTAATCATATACAACGTGGCTAACTGTGGCATTAAAGGCTTACCACCCACAAACACCTTTTCTGGAAATCCTTTGCATGAAGGGATATGGTGGATAGCCCAAACTTTTTTCAAAACTACACTAGTCAGTCTGTTTTGTTATAGCTCCCATAGAAAGGGAAAAGAACTACAGATCAGAGCAAACATTGCCTTGAATTGGCAAAACACATTTTTAAGTATTTCAGGACTGTAGGTGTATTCATCTTTCAGGCTGGGAAATCATTTTGTTTGTGTGAACGAATAAACTCAGTAAATTGTCTCCTTATTAAAGCAGGAGAAGGTGCTGTTTATAGTTAGAATAAATCACTGTCTTCTGCTCCTGATAATTGCCAGCTCTCCAGCAGCCTGCTCAGAAAAGTCCTGGGCTCCTCAGGAAAGCGCAGGGTTGCTAGGCAGCTGCAGGTGTGAAGGATGCTTTGCAGGAATATCACTGCAGAACAATGACTCCAAAGGCAGGAAGACATATAATGAAGCCTTTGATTTAACTCTGCATTTTATTAGGGAAGCTTCCTTCACCGGTGTGAGCGCTAACTTAAGCATGTAGCAAGCCAACCTCTTGCTGAGATTTCAGAGCAAATCTGCTGCTACATCAGCTCCTAATGAGCACACCACCACCAAGTCATATCGCCCTAATCGTGTAAAAGACACATAACCTAACAGCTAGCAAAATGTGCCACTGTCTTTTTTTTTCCTCCAGAGAGGATTCTGGGGAAGCTAACGTGCTGGCACTTATTATGCAGAGAGTATTGTGCTGAAACTACACACAATTAGAATTTGTCTCCCTCATTTACTGTGAGTAGCTTGCTGTGGAGACAATGCACAACCTCTCCCTCTTACCTGTGCAGAAGCGGCATGATGATCACTGCTTTAAAAATACAAACTGCAACGATTACCAGAGTTACTGCAGTTTTGACTGGTACAATGACCACAGAAATCATGGCAACAGAACATTTCTCCCAAGCTACTTTTTTCTTCTAAGAGCAAATGACACATCAGTCTTTCTGGGCTACTCTTCCCCTTCCCTGGTGCTATTGGATGACTGATTCAGGAAAAAAGACACTGTGATGACCAGCAAGGACTATTTAATATGTCTGCCATGAGCACTTGCTGCCATCACGTTACAGATTATATACTGTAACTGTAACCTGATTCTTAACCACAGATCTCTTGAAAAGCTGCACAGTTCACCTCCAGCTGTTTAAGAGGAGACTCTGAAATACAGCAGTAGCAGCCTGGGCCTAAACAAGGCATGGACACTTGATTCTAACAGCTGCTGTGAGGAATAAACATCAGAAGTGCTCATTTTACTTAGGTTGAACTGCAGGCCTTAAAGCACACCAGAATTAAAAACACTGAGAAACAAGGTCCCAAAATACCACTTACCCTCCTTTAAGCCAGGGTGGTTTTGATGGATCAGACTCATCTTGACCCTTAAATGGGGGAAGGAAAAAGAACAGTATGAAATTAATTTCCAAAAACATGAGCAAAAGTATTCAGTTTGTGTTTTGAGGAAAGGGTAAAGATCACACTGCATGCAGGCAAATAAATGCATACAGAAACTATTCAAGCACCTGCAATGCCCAGCATGTCAGGACAAGTCACAAAGATACAGACAGACTATGTGATTTCGTTGAACACAGAGGACTGGAACCTGAAGAGCCTGTTCAGTGCACCTCCTCTTTCTAAAAGTAGTCTCAAAGATCAACTTTTTTTTCCCCAACCCAACAAAAACATGAGTTATTGTAATGCTCCTATTACTACAGGTCACCGATTATGTCAGGATGGTCATAATGAAGATGTTGTAAATGAAAAGCACCTGTATGAAATGCACAAATGACTGATCAATATGAAACTCTGTACAAACAGTTCTGAGCTTTGTTCATGCTCAAACGCAGACTCTTTAGACCCCTAAGCAAGAAGGTCCCACTGCAACTCCACCCATTCATATGGAAGTATTTGTTTTCCAACAGGTATCAACAAGGGCCATCACCTCAAAGACGATTGCAGATGAAATGGGATCTCACAATATGACAGAAACCACCACAGAATGTAAATATGGGGATTCATATCCGTGAATTCTAACCACGTTCTTATGTTCCTATTAAAAGTGTGTATTTACAGAGCGATGCTCTGCTTCTTTGAAAATCTTCAGTGGAGAAATGCTTAAACACTTGTACCTGGAGAAAACAAAAGTTTTTGGAAAAGGGGAAAACGATTTACCTATAATTGGAAACCTCTTTATTCCAGCTTACAGTTCATAGACTCTTGGGCACTTCCTGAAAGAAAAGCTTGTTTCAAACTGGACTAAGCAAGACACGCTGCTAACACTCCAACCTCAGATAAACATGCCTGGCAGAAGTATAAAGAGGCTGCAACTTGCACACAGTGGAAAAAAAATCATTTCCAGCCATGGCACTCACAACCTGAGATTGATAACAAAGCAAACGAGTATCTTTAAGGAAATAAGCTTCAGTTTTATGCAAGATAAGAAAACACAGCGTCAAAATAAAGATATTTTTAAACTTTTTTTTTTCCTCCTCTGCTTTGAGTGAGCTGTGCAGTCTCAGGGTGTTCACAGGTGACAAACGAGGTATCCCAAGAAAAGCAGAAATAACCAAGGAATACAAGCTTCTATTTGAGGTCTCAACGTGTACAGCAGCAAAAGTACAAATCTGTTATTTGTTAGTCCTACAACTCCAGGACTGGGGAGATCCGAAGACTACACAGTTTTTATTTTATTTTTAAGGAGGTATGAACAACATGAAAGTATCCATTATTGAATGGACATTCCAGGTTTTCTAGGTGATTACACAGGCCTGCAGAGCAGGCAGGATCTCGAGCCTGTGGTCCAGCACTGGTGGTGATTTCTTCCTCAGCTGGAGCAGCACATCAAGCTCCGGGCTCCTCCAGGACAGATCATGCTCTGTGCATCTTTGTTCCAAGCTTTGCTTCCAACCCCCCCATCCTGAAACCTGCATTTCCTCTGGAGGAATCTAAATCAACTGCTGATCAAGGGAGAAAATTTCATGAACCAAATGCAACCAATTCTATCAGAACACACAAGGAAGGACATCTCTGCCTTTGCTGCTGAACACTTTAAAGATCTGTGGCTAGAGAGCAATCCTAAAACAAAAAAAACATTTTATACTGGACTGAACTTGACATCCCAGTTGGTTCAGCTGTACTGAAGGACAGAGAACAACAAACACAAACTTGACAACATTTACAGGCAAAAAGAAATAGTGTAACAGAGTTTTCAATCTGTTTATCTTAGAAACTCTTTAATTATAAGCAACTAGTATTTGAGACATTAACAGACCACAAATATCATGGGAAATACTGCAGTCTGGAGATCACCAGAGCACCAAGAACTCTTAACTGAAAAAAGATCCACGGAAAGCTGTTGCCTAAATGAACAATAGCCATTTCTTACAGGCAACCACGAGTCAACAGAGAATGGCTGGGAGTGTGGCTGCAGGGAAGGGCAGAAAGCAAATCTCCATCATGTCCTAGATTTTGAGAAATACCAGGTAAATTGCTGAGAGTCCAGATAAACTGTACTTCTACTCAATTACTTTTGCCCAATCTTTTAGTCATGGAAATAAAAAGAAAACAAGAGAGGACGAAGAGCTTCTCTATGTCAAGATTAAAAATCATCTGGTTACAATAGCACAAAAGAAAAGAAAGAGCTTTCAGCAAGTGATGATATTGATGGAGGGGCAAGGTAGGTGATATCTGTGTGGAAACAGGAGCTGTCACCTGCTGAAAACAAAGTAAAGAGGTAATTTGCTCCAGGCAGCATTCTTCCTGAGAGAACTAGCACCTGACATCCATCAAATGAAGGCTGATGCCTTGAGACTGTAGAAGAGCCAGTGCAGTACCCTGGCACAGTGAAAGTGTGTGGAGGATTAGACTAGCACACGCTCATTACTAGGTCCAACAGCTTGAAAGGCTTCAGAGAAAGCGTGAAGGAAAGAATTAACTGAGAGGCAATAAAAAAACAGGAAAAAAAATATATAATACAGCCCACATTGGGGGTTGTACATATTATAATTTTTTTGTCTGTTTGACAAAGCAGCCATTTTTCTTTTGACCATAAAATTAATTATCAACTGAATTTTCATTTCAGCAACAAACTTTTGATGCAATGCCATGTGACATTAATAAGGCCAGATAAGCTGAGAAGGAGTAGGGAGCTTTAAGGTGGGTGAACAAGTAACTGTAACTGAGCCAGCCACGGACACTGTAATAAGGAAGCTGGGAGTAAGTCAGATCTGCTGATAGAACCCACCAATGACAAACACGTCAGAATTATTGACATTGAGATTCCCAATGGAAAGAACTGATGGCAGTGAATACTGCAACAGCAGAGGATTAAACTTGGTACAAACAGGAAGGTCAGAGCCCCAAAGCTTACTGTGTATTTGACTGCTTACAAGGTGTTCCTCAGTGGAGGAAAGCATGAGAGAACAGACATGAGTTCTCTTCATCACACTAGCCATAAGCCACCATGACAGAGCCATGTAAGGAAAGACTACCATCCACAGAGTATGTCCAGTGAAATGTCTCCGTAGAAATAAAAGCACAAATGCCTCTGTACGGTGTTAGCAAGACTCCTTCAGAAAGGCATATACAGTCTTTTTGTTCTATAACAAAATAAAGAGAACTCACAATGGAAAATGGCAAAAGCAGCATGATGATGTAAACACAATAGCAGGAGAACAGGAATGCTTGCTTACCCTAGTAAAAAGAATATTCTTCTGTGCCTATTCAATAGATTGGAGAACATACTGCATGGAAGAACTGCAACTAAATACAACTGGAGAATGAAAAGTCAAAAGTGTCTCACCATGACAGTTGTGTAGTAAACTTTCAAAAGAAGCAGCAGACACCAAACCTAACCAGTTTTCAAGTGGGAAATTGGGCAGTTTACGCACGAGGTAATGACACAGCATCACACAGCAGCAGAGAGCTGGCAGTCACCAAGACCACCTCTGCAGTCCCTTGTTGCATTGACTTACGTAATCAAATGACCACAGACTGCATTACCAAAAAATGTTGGCATGAGGGTTAGCTCATACCACTGTTACAGGTAGGAACATTTTATATATTCCTCTTCATTTAAAGGTAAATGGAAATGCTGTTTAGATCAATTTGCTGGAGCTGGGGAGTATTCCTACCCTCTGAAGGCAGCACTTGCACCACAACACAAGAGGGCTCCAGTAGCTGCTCTAGATCTGGTCACCAGCCACGGATCTGCTCGAGTTCAATCCATGAAGACAGCCTGGTTCACTTATAGTCCGAGCAAGCAGGGGAAACAACAGGCAGGTGAGAACAACACTGGGTATTTTTCAACACTGTTATTTCCAAAATAAATTGTGGAGCGAAGGGAAAGCACACACATTTAACACCTAAATATCCACATGCTGCATGTCACAAACTGTTTTGCTGGCTTATGCTTCACTTCTTTCCACAGCTCTGTCATTCCAACTCTTCTTGGAAGCAGACAGAGAATTCTGAATTTGAATTTATTTTTTTTTCCCAAATCTCCAGTAAGCACATAAAGCAGAACTGAAAAGGTGGTGAAGCAAACATTAACAAAACAGCCCATCACATTTCTATTCAATTTATTTTTTTTTATTTCTGATGCTGAGGGATGACAGTTTTACACCTACTGTCCAATAAATACCTTCAGCCGGGAAATTGCTTGTCACCCCTAGTAATGCAGTATATTTACTCACAGTAAAGCATGGTGCAATCAGCTGCTGAAAGGTCTTCTCCAAGAAATTAAGTTTCTTATCAACCAAGAACTAGTTAGTAAAATAATGCCAGTGACAGAGTAGCATAATTTTAATACCCTGGATTACACAAGTCAACAGACATCATTGTTTAAGGCAATGTTTGGTGAAGCAAAAAAACCAAAACTACTAGAAGTTGTTGTTACTCAGTAAAAGCAGCACCTAAGTTTACAAGTCACTTGAGAAGTTAGTTAATTAAAGTGTGATTTGTAAATTTCATGATTTATCTCATACTCGAGATGTTTTAATGGAAAGAGAAAAAAATCCCCATACTTCTGTAGAAGAAAAATAAAATAAAATGGATGGAGAAGCGGCAGAAAAAAAAAAAAGTCACCAAGTGTGGAGTAGCACAAGAAAAGGGAAAAATATCCCTAGATGTGTTAGCCCTCTCCACATAAATCCCTCTCTCCACATAAAAGGCTTTCTAACAATGTAACTTTCCATTGCATTTAAGTACTGTGTCTAGCTTATTATCCTCTTAGATAAAAGACAGATGTAGAACATGGAAAGCTGTTCTATTTAAACAGATAAGGAAAAAAACAATAATGACTTTTTATTTGTTTTGAAAATCATCCTAACTTGTTTTCAAATACCATGCTTCATTATTAAATCTCAAAGACCTCAATTTAGCTACATATTAATCTGAATCAGGCTAAACCAAGGAGCAACTGTTTCAATGTCTAAATTAAACTTCTGGTCATGCCTAATTAGACCATTTCTTCAGGGGTATAAGCAGAATCAGACTGAACTAAATCATCCTAATTAAACTAGTCGGTCTCATGGTTCAATGTCTTCACTGACTCAAGCATGCTATGTTTCACATGGAATCCAAAGCTGAAACAAGCCAACTGATTATTTTAAATTCACTGTATTCTGCAACAGCATCAGTATAAATAATGACTGAAGAGCCCCAAAGGAAGCTCTTTCCACCTGATGTATCTGTCTTCAAGTACTAATTTTCTAGTTGCCAGATGAGCATCTTAAAGGAGGCTGCAATATTATCCCACTCAAGCCAGAAGAGAACAGAATTTGACACCAGGTATCTCTGTATTCCTGAAAAAGCATTAATGGACATGTATTTACCACTAAGAATGAAACAAAGCTGCTGATACATGAGCCAATAAAGCTTAGGAATGCAAATTCATCAAACCTGAAGGATGAGATCTGCGTGGAGGCCCAAATGCCATGCAATGCTCAGCCTACTCCAGGAAGCTGATTTAGCCTGATTCATACAACTAAGGGAGAGGCAGAAGCACAGCGAGCACTGAATCCACATAGCACAGATTCAAGAAAATACAGCAGTTGAGAATCCTAAAGCCAGAATTTTCTCTGTATGAGGTACAGTTGCAAACACAAACTAAGATACTACATAACAGTAGATAAAAAAAAAAATCTGTAGATCCTCATAGGAGGAAAGAGTTACCTGTTGCCTACAGGGTGGTAAGCAGAGGGTAAACAGATCTGTGAGAGGAAAGGCAATAGCTTAAGGGAAAAGTTCTGCCCTTCCCACGGAAGGGCACAAAGCCCTGCTCAAAGCAAAGTCCATGTGTAGCTAACTAAAAAGGCATGGGATCTGCAGCAGACACCTCCCAGCATCCACAGTCTTCCTTAATCTCAGTATTACAGCCCATAGCGGTACTTCTGACTTTAATTGCTGTAAGTGTATGAACCAGGGAGAGATGGAATGAAATAATACAACTGAGGAGAAATGAGGAAAGGCTTGGTTTAAACAAGATGCATAAAGATTAAGATTAGGAAAGACAAGATAAGCAATTTCCACTCTGAAAACGTGGTGCCTGTGCATTTTACACACACCCCACAGAACACCGAAGGGAGGATGTCACTCCAAGCAGTCATGTTTTCCTCTTCGTACAAGGTAATACGCACTGAACAGACTCTTAACTCACACACAGCGTTAGCAATTTGTCTGACAACCATAACATGCTGAACTGAATCTCAGTGCCTCAGCAGAAGCAATTGGCTACGTGAAGACAAGGCATGCACACACACAGGAGTCTCAAAAGAGATGCTGGTTACAGGGGACAACACGTACAACCTGGAGCTCTCCTCTACCTCCTTCTGTGAGGAAAAGAAAAGAAATGAAAAGAGAAGGAGAGGAACAAAAGTTAATAGACAGGATTTCTGTAACGAGCTCTGTAAAATGATTTCAGAAAGTGGGGTAAACATTTGCTCCAAGTTGATGAAACCATTGCACAGTGGAGAGCTCTCCCATGTGCTTCATAGGACACACACCAGTTAATTATCTCCACCAGTTAATCTCAAATTAAACTCATCAAATTTCATCCATAGCTGCATATGCATTAGTCCATATGCTTCTGAGAGCTGCTTTTTGGAGTTAATAGTTCCTGTTCTAGTAACTCAATATTTTTAAGTAATCTTAATACAGAATTGGAGAGGCTATTTTTCATACTGGAAAGCGAACCTGTATTTATTACAGAGAGGAACAGATTTGTTTCCCCCTTTCCCCCAGACTGCATCCACTGCCGGCATCTGAGGCATCTCCCCTCCTTCCCTTCTCGCCCCCTGCACATTTTGCCCATTACGAGGAAACGGGTAGCTCCCACGGAACACATTTTGTCTTTGCAAATACCATAATGCAGAGAGATATTCTCTGCTTTTATAAATCTAGGCAATTCTCCTCTGAGAAAAAAATCCAGAAGCCTCCCACACTAAATCTCATGTTTATGGATAGGCACTTTCAAGGCTAGTAAAGTTATATGGAAACCATACTCAAAACTTCCGGTACAGACATGGTCTGTTTTAAGTCTTCCAATCAGATAAATCTGTACCTGCATAGAAGATACATATTACTCATTTGCATATGAAAGATGGAGGGGAAGGAATATCTTCATGGCAACAAGGGCCACTCAAATTGGTTTAAAAGCTAAAATAGTTTTCAAAGTTGCTGTCTTTATGGGTGTAATTACACACATGCCATCACTGAGACAGAAAAACAGAGAAGCTATTTTAACTCAGTCACTAAGGAGAAGTCAAATTACTGCAGCAAATGAAGTGCTGGGTAGTAGATAAAATAAACCCCCTACTTTCCACCTTAAGACATGCCCACATGGATCCTCATCAGGGAGGAAAGCCCCAGACTACTCTGCAGGCCTCTCCTTCACAAGCTGATGGAGGAGAAGAAAACAGCAGGACACTCCTATCTTCTGCTTAACAGCCTGTGCTGCAAGAGTGCCATGTTTTGCAAGTCAGCTCTGCACAGGCCTGCTGACCTGGAGAAGCTGAGGAAACTTGTGGTCCATCCCAGATTTGGATGGGAACATGCGTTTTTGGGCACAGACACTTCTAACTGTTCCTCTCTAAAGTGCTTTTCTACACCATCCTCCTGCCTGAGCCATTCAATTAAGTAAAACCTTTTCACCTAGGCAGAACTAATTCCACTTAGAAGTTCTCTGGTTCTGTCCTCCTTTTTCCACCGTTACTCCAAACCCTTCAAACCCAAGCCCAGTCTTTCCTGACTTGGTCCCTGTGGCTGCTCCTGTGTGTCCCAGGCATGCCCAGACTTCCCTCATTCCTGTGTTTTTAATTCN
The DNA here is from genome assembly GCA_013399075.1 of Chloroceryle aenea. Lineage (NCBI taxonomy): Eukaryota > Metazoa > Chordata > Aves > Coraciiformes > Cerylidae > Chloroceryle > Chloroceryle aenea. Next base: position 77,301 of record VWZY01007476.1, on the reverse strand, counting down.
TTTTATACAAACACAAACCAATAAATCTTGCATTACTATCATTAAAAAAAAAAGTATTAGTTTGGCTCAATATCCATACATATTTCTGAGCCCCTTCAGTTTAAAGCTCCTAGGGACAGTTTCAAGCCAAATATGAAGTTTGGCAAAGCTCTAAGCAACTACAGACAAAGATTTAAATA
>VWZY01007476.1:43097-60544 GCA_013399075.1 Chloroceryle aenea | reverse complement strand
AAAAAAAAAAGAGGAAAAAAAAACAAAAACAAAACCCAGCAGAAGTCAGTGAATGTAAAAGCCAAAAATGCAGAGATCCTGTCAGCTTCCAAGAGTATCCCTTAACCAAAATTCTTTAGTTCACTGTCACAGCGCATCTTTTCTCTTTCTTCGGCAGTACCAAGTACAGTTAAAACTTCATCCTTCTCTTCAGTTGTGACTCAACAGAAAATATTGTACTTCAGAGGCAGAGAGAAAGCTGTGCAGCTATTGCTACTTTACTCCTCCTCGTCAGCTGCTTACTGCCTAGCTCCTCACACACGCAGCCTCCCCACCTCACTCGCGCACCAACACTCCTCGCCTCGAAATGACTCTCCACTTTATTATCCATTCAGAAGGAAATACAAACTGATGGAGCCAATCCGACCAAAGACAAAACGCACTCGTTCGGCATTCCGAGAGCAGGCAGTACAGCACAGTGAACCACTCTGTGCTGGAAAAGGGCTCTGCTTGACTCCTGGTAATCTACAGGACTGTGGAGCAGGGTGTCTGGGGAAAAAAGCCCAGGATTCTACATAATTAACCAGCTCCAAGAAGATTCTTCACTCAACTCTGATATAGATGTTTATATCTCCTGTTCACCCCCAGACTAATCCACAGGATTCAGCAATGCCCTTGCTGAAATGAATTGTATCCAGTTTCCAAGGACTAGCACCAGTTCTGCTACCAGGGTGGGGGACTGAACACCCGTTGATCTCACATTTTCCAAAAATAAGAGTCACATTGTTACATAAAAGAATGACTGCAGAAGTGTTGTGCACAGAATCTGATCCACTCACGTTGTACTGACACTTCTCTCCTGGGAGTGAGCAGCAGCAGGCACTCATCCTGCAAGAAGTGCCTGAATTAAAGGCACCCTTTATTTGCCCCACAAGTTGCTGCAGGGGCACCAAAGGCAGTGCTACTAAGAAAATCTTTCTGCCCAGCTAATACAAGTTCACATCCTCCTTTTCACAAGTGCTCCCTTCAGCCTGTCCCCCTTCGTCATGCACCCAAAACAAGCACCCACCTCCTTCCCAAATGCTGTTTCTCTGCCTTCAGCACCAAAGGCACTGTATGTGAGCTGTACACATTTCCTGGTATTTCTCAAGGACAACTCACTGCATCTTTTAAAACAGTCTTTTCACAGTGTGAGGTGGGATTTTGAAGAGGCCTATATGACTTAGCTGTGGAAATGCCACTATCCTCCCATCTGCTCAAATACCTCCTACCTCCTTGTGAGCCAGCCCTGCTGTGAATGATGCTTCCCATCCAATCTCTTACCTACACCAACATCAACCTTTTTTCACTACTTTGTCCACAAGCATCACTGTGTTCACAGCCCTGCCCTTGCTGCTTCGTATGTACTCCTAGTACCATTAATCTTCCAGTCTCACAGCTCCTTGCTGAAGCATGAACTGACAATAGATGGACTGCTGTTCCCATCAGCTCATTTTTCAATGGATGTAAGTACAATCTTTGCGTACAGGTAGACCAAGGCTATGGTTCACAATACCTTGTCACAGCAGCACCACTGGTGAACAGTACCCCCCTGCTTTTTCCATGCGCAGCCACAGCACTGCCCCTTCATAGCTAGGCACAGAAATCAGGCCATTGACCTTCTTTCAGACCCCCTGTAACTTTGGCATTCCTCTGCAGCCACTCGTATCACCCGTCCCCCAGAAAACACTCCCTCTTTTTGGTCTTTTCCCTTGCTGCAGGGGCAGGGACCATAGGTCCGACTTTCAGAAGTGCTTTAGCTTTAAACAATATTAAAAGCCTGACCCCCGAGTTTCTCAATACATGCTTGCACCCTGCCAGGAGAACAGGGCTCCTACCCAGTACAGGGCACTGAGTTCCACTGCAACAGAAATGATTGCTACTAAATACCAATTATGGCACTTGAGCTCAGAGCTGAAGCTCCGTATCAAATTTACTCATGTAAGGATGAAGACTGCCCAACTGAGAAAATAAAAATGTAATCCAAGATTTGCGTGGCTCTTAGTATCTTCAAAGCTGTGCATATGAATTAGACAAAACAGATCTTGCCAGGGGTCTCTTTCACAGAAATAGTTTAAAAGAAAAAAACAAAACAAAACAAAACCATCCGTCAGACAACACTTATTTGTATTAACTGTCTATAGCACCTAAAGCAGCCATTAGACAGCCTCACAGGCTTTTACACATGCCTTCCTTTTTCAAAAGATCCTACTACAAGTGAGGCCAATGTCATCTTGTCAATGCTGCCTCTGTTCTTAACATCTCTCCCTTCCTTGGTCTTTGCCCATCCCTGCAGCCATCAACACCAGACATGGTACATCCAAGTCAAAAACGCTATGGGAACAAACACAATCCTTGAGACCCAGAGTCTGTGCATATTAAAAAGCACTGTCACAGCAAATCCCAATACTCCCATGGCTGCCCTTATAAGAACATGAGCAGTTANNATGAGCAGGTAAAAAAAAAAAAAAAGTAAAAAGTAAGAAAGTCTCATTAGATAAAGAGTCAGGAGACAACGCTAACGGAGGTCATGAGCAATGAAGTGCTGGAACATGTCACTGCCCTCACCACAGCTCACAAGGAGCTGGAGAGAAAAACGTGGTTATGAAAAGATAAAAACAGAGGTGCCCTCAGAAGCAAGGAAGATTGCTCCTTCCAAACATCTAAAAAAACCTTTATGTAATACACAGGACATTGAGACAGGCTGTGCTTTTCAGGTATGTTTTGTTTACTGAAATAATTAAGATTATTATCAGAAATAGGAAAAACAGACATGATTCGCAACTAAAAAAGCCTGAGTGTCCTTCACTTTAAGGCTCAGAGCACTGAGGTATTTGCCTTCTACTAGAGAAATAAACTTCCACTTAAAAATTTAAATACTTCTTACTGCAATTTTTTAATTCACCAACAGATTTTAATTTTAGGTTGAGCCAGCAGGGAATTACTAAAACTGATAAAGCCAGGCTCAGCTATATAGGCCAAATGCTTTGATGTCTGTGAGGTATACATTACCCTTTCTTCTTTTTTAATCCTCATTATCTATTTCATTCCCTCTTCCTGTAAAGTACTGAATTACTGATAAAATTGTAAAAGTAAGCAATTCCTTCACGAGCATGAGTGGATTAACCAAAGGAAAATGAGCACACTTCAAGCACAGATCCTACTCCTCCCTCTCCTACACTGACACCCCTTCTCCCTGCAGGAAGACAAGCAAGGACATTTCTAGTGTCCTGGCTAGGGGCAGCCAAGTAAATTAGTGGGTAAGAATGTTACATAGTGAGATGAAACAAAGAGATAAGTAGGGCATAAAGTCCCACTTATAGAGGAGGGAAAAGTCAATGGAGAGAGCTTGTCTGGAACAGCAGGGATAAATTCTGTCCAACTCCCACTCAGGTTTAATTCATCTCACAAATGGCTTCAGACACTTCTGACACAAAAGCTGTCTAAACGAAAATTTTTATTTGCTTCACTGGGAAAAAAAGAACCATCTGTCCCAAATGAAAATGCCTACTGCATCTCCCTAAAGACAGAGTTCTCTGTTCATTAGACGTTAGAAGTTCAAACACATAGTGTAAAGTTTATCAATTGATGCAGCAGTGAAAAAATGCTATTTACTGTCTTCTTCAAAGCCACAAGAAGATAAAATCAATCAGCAGTCTAAAGATGAAGTGTTAATGAAAAAGCAATAACCTCCTGCTGTTTGACAGCTGTCCTCAATAAATATCACACTTTGAGGAGCTGCGTATCACCATAGCCAAAACAGTGCTGCTTAGAGAGAAGGCTGGAAGAGAGGAGACTCTGTATTCCAAGACATTTAAAACTACACTGTCAACATCACTTCTGTCATTACAATAGCTCCAGAACACGCTTACAAAACATATGCTTAAGATGTTGCTTTCAGATGAAAGAACAAGCTTCTTTACGAAGGTGTCACTCAAAGCACTGATTCTTTCTCCTCCCCTTAGGAGAGGGCAAGGCAAGATGCAAGGGCAACCTACAAGCTCAGAAGGGAACAGACACCTCTACAGCACGCTGAGGGCCTCGGAAACTGATAATGGCCAGACATTAACTTTGAAATACTTGAAGGCAGGACATAATCTTTCCCAAAGCCCCCAGAGTTTTCCCTCCTTAAAAAGGTTTTTTCTTCCATAACGGAAAAATTTAATTATTTGTTTTATTTAAAAACAAACAAACAAACACACACAAACCACCAAAACCCAACCACAAAAATAGTACTGTCATGCTGAAAAAAAATGGTAAACTTCAGAGGTATTGGGACTGTTAACTTCCAAAGTCCATTTGTTGTGAAGAGGTATGACCAAACCAACATCTGGCTCATCTTCCATAGGAAAGATGCTTACATTCCCTCCGTATGTTAACATTAATTGACTTTAAGGTTGTCTGATGAACCCTGAGACATGAATATTTCTGAACTAACAGGAGGAAAGCCTTTCACGGAGCATGGGAATAAAGGATATTTCCAAGGCCAAGAATGAAGTTAAGATTCAAAGAGTGGAATATTTGTAAGATTAATGAAAAATATGAGCTAACTGAGCACTAGTGCTTTTAAACAGCTACAAATCTTTACACTTCACAGTTTAGGCCAGTCTTTATCAGGCAGGGATATCAAACCTAGAAAAACCTTAGAGTTGCCTGCAATGAGCCCTCCCACCTCCCTCCCTCTGAGGCTGCTGCTGCCACACCAGTCAAAACCTCATAGAGGGGCTAGAACAGATCTAGTCTGATGAGAATTCTTAACGTGCAGAATCCTTAAGGGAGTGCTGCTCATAAAGTTAGATTAAAAACATCCTCCATCTGATGTGTTCATAGTCATCGGTGTTAACAATGATGCTTTCCTGTGAGATGTGGGGCCACCCTTTAAATGCACAGGCTAAACCTGCTTGCCCCTTTCTTGTCTGTATGTGGATGTACTCACTCCTGACATTTGGGATACAAAAATCAAATACTATCATCTCTGCAACCCAGTGCTTCACAGAAGAGGCCATTTTATTCCTCATCCAGTAAGCTGCAGTCACTTCAGGGCACAAACAAGCCTTGCCTCCCAGACACCACGCTCTTTTCAGAAGCTGCTGTGGAGACAATGACAACACCACTTGTCACAGCCCACACCAGTCTTCAAAATCAGAGTGAGACTTTAAAAGCAGAGATGTCTCAGGTGACAGGCTCTGGGGCAACATGGGGTCTCTGTGCACAACAGCAATGACAGAGACAAAACCTGCTCCTGAAAACAACAGTATACCCTCAGAGCTCTGGTTCTGGGTTTTGGCCGCCCACCTGAAATTATGGAAGCCCTTTGTTACTTAAATTGTTATTCCCCATTTTTATCCTAGATGTACAAGTGGAAGATGGACTCTGAGTAAATCTGTGCTGGCCTCCACGACTCACCTGACTTGAAAATTTTACCAGCTGTGTGCTTCCATTCTAGAAACAACTATTGTACTGGCTTTTAAACTAGCTTGAATACCTTAGGTCAACAGGCAGTGAGGAAGCATTTATAGCAGAGAAAACTCTCCCTCTGCTGCCTCCTCCTTCAAATTACAACTCTCTCCATCCTAATGGCATCCAAAACAGAAGGACTTGATATTTCTCGGAACTGGAAAATTACAATCAATGTCTTAATTGCACATCTAATTAAATAATCAACATCACTAAAATTCAAAAGCATCTGAGCAGACATGTGCTGGGGGTGGAAAAAACCTAGAATTATACTCTTAGAGCTGTAATTGGCTTTTTGATCAAGAAATCTGGGAAGGAAAAGTTGCAAATGCTGTGAAATGTAGACCTCGGGCAGACAGAACAGTGTGCAAACATGAACTAGTTGAAGCAAGCACCAGGGAAGCAAACTATTCAGCATTTCTATTGCACATACAGACAAATAAGTAACAGGCTTAACTTAACACCAATGGAAAGAAAGCTAGGATAAAAGTCTGGAAAAGGGTTTAATCATGTGAGCATGCATTGTCTGAGAAAGCTACAAAATTTCTATCCCAGAAGGTCTTAAAAACTACCTGTGAAAAATGCAAATACAGTCTCTTTTGAGGAAGGTAGATGGTCCAGTTAATCTCTCAACAACTGCCCTGGTCTCAGTTTTATTGCCCCTTCCCTATATGATTCAAGAACCTGTCTCAGGCAGGAAACTACCTGGTAACAGATACACCGGCCAAGAGACACGAAGGTGCATTGCTCCCAGTGGATGGTCTGGATGACAGCACAGCTGTCCACAACACAACAGCTTAGTTGAAACACTGTAGAGTGTTCTCCTGCCTGATCTTAACAGCGACAACAGGGAAATAGTCTCTTGACAAAACTGCTGGTGAAGGACTTGGCTACAGGAATTCAGCGTCTTGATCCTACAGGGCATCAGCCAGTATGAATTTAAAGATGACTCCTACTCTAGTTGGTGGTAAACCCCTTTCTCAGCAATAAAAGGGTGTTCTACTTCTCAATGAACATTTAATTATGTTTCCTTCATGTTAAAGCATGACCACGTGCCTTATTTACTGAACTGCAGCCAGTCCCTACCATTACATGCAGTTACAACACTGTTACATGCAGTGAGTTAAGGAGTGTTCTTTGTACTCATCACCATATTCCTCAAGTAATTAAAACATTAATTGGTGTTTTTGTAACACACCTGTGAAGTGAGAAAGTCCCTGTTATAACTGCAGAAGGAGGGTAGAATCAGGTCAAAACTTTCTTCTCTGCACAGCCATTGCAGGGTAACAAGAGCCTGACTTTTCAGAGTACTTCAATTTAGACCATATCAAAGACTGTGAACTCTGGTTTCTATTTCACTCACTGCTCTGACGGCTCATTTTTAGAACCTTAAATCAAATAATCAGAAAGCAATTAATGGATTAGAGAGAGAGGCAATAGAAAAACCCATTTGAAAAGCCACCGTGGCTTGCCCAGCATCCCGCAACAGCATGGCATAGGAGTAACAACTAAAAACCCAATGGAGCAATCAATGCCCAGCTACTTCTGCTCACAAACTGCACCCTCTACCAGCACTTTCCTCCTCACCTACCACAGATATGCCAACCTTAAAAAGCAGGCAAATAATCTATTTTATTACCCTACTTCTGTTCTTCTGACTCCTGGCTTAAATAATATGCTTTACTCTGCAGGCAGGAAAACATTAATATATTTATATTCCCTACAGAAGGCAGCAATTGATTAATCACAGAATCATCGATTGGAAGGGACCTCTGGAGATCAAGGCCACCCCCCCTGCCAGTGCAGTAGCACCTCAGGCATGCCACACAGGAACATATCCAGGACAAAATACCCCACAAACATTTGTTCTGAACTGCATACATGCCTCTGTCAGTCTCTGAGAACACTGTTAGTGTAGGCACTGAATGAGAAAAAAAGGGGCACTGCCACACTGTAGCACTGACAAAGACAACTCCAGCAATCACAGACCTATTAATAAAAACAGACACAGCTTTCACATCTCCAGTAAAGGCACTTGACAGGCTCCACACAATGGGCCTGAATTAACTAGGTCTAGAAACCCAGTCAGCCTGCTCCCCTGATTGGGAGGGACAGGGGAGAAAATTTAATGCAAGAAATAAAAACGACTGGATTTAGAAAGCCTCTGCAAGGTGATGAAAATTGCACTACAAACCAGGCTTTGACTAGACAGCCAACCTAAATCAAGTGCCTCAGAGGCCAGTTAGCCCCTTTGGCAATTCCATGATAGTAGGGAATAGCACAGTTTGACCAAAATACACCCAAATACTGAGCAGAGATGGCGGGTGCCATCCAAATACTGAATAGGGATGGCAGGGAGGATCATTCCAGTAGCTGCTGGCTCTGCTCTGTGCTCTCAGGTCACAGAAGCCACTGCACCTTCACTGAAACTGGAGAGAGAGGTGGATGAAAAGACAAGATGAAAACCAGAAAACTCTAGCAGCTCTATATAGTTGTATATTAACTATTACTAGCACAAGCTAAAAATAAAGCGACTTAATTAGGATGAATAACACATATCTCTGTCACATAAATAGGAAGGAGAATTGCACTTGATTTAAATTAAGTTCCTTAAATTAGGCACAACAAAATTCAGAGTGAATACACGAGCCAAACTATAGATATTTGTGTAGACAAAACTGGATCCTTCAAGCACCCATTACATGAGGTATCACAAAAAACACTTGAATGCATTTCAGTCTGCTGCACTAACATGATACGCTGAATAAAAATAGAAAAATTTAAATAAATTGCAATAAAATTTAGCACTCAGTTTCTCAGTAACAGTTTCACAAAAATGTGTGTTATCTTAAAATACAAGGTGAATATTGACTCATTAACAAAAATAAAAAGCAGATGGGAAACATGGTTAAAATAAACTGATATTTTACACAAAGCAATCTCCATTTGTATTTCTCATATTCTTGTCTGTCACAAAGTATTGACCAAAGTAAGGCTGTATCTAAATTATTTTCTAGCTGGATAGTTCTATTACCTCCTTTTTAGTACACAACACCTAATTTTGTCTTGAAATTCTCTTTCTCTTTTCAATCTCCCCTAGATAATAGTTTTCCAGTGTTAGCTTTTAAAACCTTTTAATGAATAAAGGTTTAAATGCAATTTACTCTCTAAATAAGCAGCTCAAATCCTATAGGGCAATTTTAAATTCTCATTGAAGAACAAACCTGTTTACAAACTACACTGTATTTTCTGAAACTGTTACCAGCTGAACATTTGAAAGAAAATAGAATTGTAACTTTGACAGGTTCATTACCGGGCATGAGTCCCTAATAAATACCACTCTTCCAGAAACCGCTCACACAGTCTAGCATCCTTAATACCTGCTGCTCAACTGCGTGGAAAAGCCACCATCCAAGAGGGGCTGTGATATGGTTTTCACAATTTTACTTCAGTGACAGCATCCAAGCAGCAAATACCACTCCTACGCACCTCTGGTTGCGCTCCAAAATGCAGAGGGTCCTGCAGCTCGGCAGCGAAGGCAGGCAGCTGGGCAGGGTGAACATGGGGAGGCTATGCTACAAAAAATAGTTACGGAGGCTGTGGTTCCACGGATGTTTCTCACAGCCTACTTAGAGGCTTCCTGGATGATGAACTACCACTCTTTGCTCCCACAGGCGGCTGTCACACAATAGCTTTCATAAACAGACCCATTTTTAGATTAATTAGAAACAGAAAGGGCAAAGGAACCCATTTGGAAGCTGTTCACTAACAATCAGAAAAATCGCTTTCTGATTTCTAGCCCGAGCTTGTTCATAATCAGCTTATAACCTTCTGTTCTTGAGCTAACATTAACCTTTAGCTTAAATAGCTGTAAACTCGCCAATATTTACTCCCATGCTGTATTAGTACATAGCAGCAACAACCACTCTCAGCTCCCAGTCTGTTAAAATAAGCCATACTTGTTTGGTCTCAACTTACACATCTTCACATCCTCCCCTCCCAGGACTGTCCCAGTGTCCCCTCTCCCACTTCTGTAACCTATTCTCTGACGTTTGCAACAGCCACCCTCTTCTCCAAGTTATTTACTGGTTTCCTAAATGGCATATTAGATGTATTACAGAAATACAGGCTGATGAGACAGACCTACTGCCCACCTGGTCTGTCACAATGCAGCACAGAGCATAAAGCATCATCCAATCACAGTTTTCACTAATTTCCCATTTGCCAGGCACTTTCTTTCCCAACTATTTCTACAGCCTCATACACCAGTGAGGGCAGACTAAATGAGCCTGTATTTACCCAGAACAGCTCTTACTTCTCACTTCTGGATCCAATGCACGAGCATGGCTTAAACAGGATCCTCCTGGTTTTAACATTCTCCTACAGCCCAGATGGTGACATCACTGCTCACCTGGTAACTCCTCATCCTGTGACCCTGAAGGCACAAGCTACCCTGTGCAGCAAGAGACTCGCTGCGCTGGCACCCATATAAATATCATTCAGACTTCTCACAGCCCTCCAGCATCTATCTGGTACCTGCATGCTTGAGCAACAGATGGAAGTCTGAATCCACATTGTAAATTTAATCCCAGCTTTACACCTAAATCATCTTTAGTACTAGAGCGCACAAAGGATGAAGATGTTGATGTGCTCAAGAAATTCTCCCTGCAGAATAGATATCCAATACCCCAATGTACTCAAGAGCCTTTCAGCAGAGGATACACAATAGAAACCCAGCTCACAGACTGACAGGAAAGGCTGTAGGCATTTTATTACAGACTCAAAAGCCAAGGAGAGGAAGAACTGGTTCTACCTTTACCACATACAAGTAACTACCAGGAAGTCCTTTTGCAAGTTACAGTGATCAACCACAGCGATGGAAATTAACTCTAAGCTTGACCCAGATCAGGCTCATCTAGCCAGTCCTCCACAATGTCATAGAACTATTCAGACTCTGAATATGAGCAGACAGTAGACAACATGTTGGTGGCCATGATATGGCTTAAAAATTCTGTTTGTATGCCAAGAAAGGAGTTTGAATGCAAAGAAAGTTCTTGAATCCCCTGGCAAGAACCACATCCTAATGGGCAGCATTCATTTGCTGTACCACAAGACCTTCAAGTGGCTTCAATTCAGTAAATCATTGACTTTAAAATGTTCAGAAAAATAAAAATGTTATTTTATTTTACATATGACATTGCGCCAGCCAACAGGAGTCCTGCTGTCTTGAGGCATTACATTAAGCATTATCAACAGCATTTAGATTTCCACAAGCCACTTTTATAAAGGAGGGGTGGAGAAGCAATCATGTTACTTAAATCCAGATGCACAGTGCTAGAAAAACACAACTCCAGAAATTAGCTCAGAAGCATGCAAGGCAACCCTGCCCTACATCTTAACAAGCTGTGTAACCATGCAGCTTGGAAAACAAGAAGCAAATGAAAGAAAAACACTAGTAGGCAAAGTTGTCATGTACCAAATGCCTTTTTCTGACCTACTGCCTTCTTCTATAAAGTTAGGATATTATTCAAAGCCTTTGCTAACATTGCACAAATAGTTAATGCTTCCTTTATGATGCTTTCAGCCAGTGCTGGTTAGCCCATCTTTTCCCCAAGCCTTGTGCTTTGTAAGCCAAAGCCCACTGCTATCTCTCCGGTGCAGCATTTCTTGTGCAGATTGTTTCAGCAATACACAACACTGGGAAATATCCCCTCCTCCCACACAGAGCCTTAAAAATAAGAGTGTGAAGTCTGGCTCTCCCAAGAGCTAATACTATTTTTAAAGGGCTACGTATGTGGCAGGTAGGAGTCCCCCCCACCCACTGCTCCATTGCACCCCTGTTCTCAGCAGGAGGAACTGACTTACTCCAGGAACTGACTGACTTGCTAGATGAAGGTCTCTCAATTTCTACCAATACACACCATGCACAAGTGCCATTCCAAGGTGGTCAAGACACCACAGGTTTGTGTGTTGCATTCTGCATCCAAGCCCCTATCAACAGAGCACTCTGCTGTGATTGCACCTTGTTTTGGAGATGCAGTGACAGAAACAAAGGAAGGGGCGTTTGCATAAGGTGGCAATGGTTGCCTCAGCTCCAACATTTCTTGTATTCGTCTACAGAAATTGCTGCATATTATTTAGAGGCCTTGGTCCACTCTCCAAATAGATCTGGGCTGCACTTTTCTTGAAAGCTTCTGACAACTGCTGTAGCAGGTCCTGGGAAAAGACAAGCACTTGCTCAAAGTGTTTGGACGTCTTGGTACAAATGTGAATGCAAGCTCGGCAGAAGCAAGACGGGGAAAAAGAGATTCCTGTAGTTCATCCTGGTTCAAAGATGCTCTGTGCACATCATAGTTTCCTCAGCTTGCAAGACAAAAGTCACTTCTTGAGAACACAAACACAGAAATTGCTGTGACTAGACTGCCTGAAACAAACGATGCCAGAGATAAAAAGGCAGCAATTCTGAGTATGTAGTCTCACTGGGAACCCAGGAGCTGTACAAGATATATAGGTCACCTATCCACTTCACCAGCACACTGCTGTACTACCCACATCTCGCTCTCTGATCAGCAGAGGTACAACTTCCATGGAGAGGAAGGAAGGTGAATAAGACATCTTTTCCATCTGAAAACACCAACGTGCCAGAATCAATTTTTTTTACAGGACCATAATGAATTAGAATGGGCGTATTTCTCTGGTTTAAGATGTCCAAACATGGGAGGGAAGGCAGGGATGAGTCATTCCCTAGTACAGTGTTATGGCTCAGCAGTTAACGTGCTTTTCTAAAGTGTGGTAAACCCAGGTTAAAGTCTCATAACTTCCCCCAGAGGGGTGTCTCACCTGTCATATCCCAGTCAATCTCAAAAAGTCAAAACCAGTCTCAAAAAAGAAAGTCAAAACCAAAAAGTCTCAACACCACCCATCCCAAAAAACTCCCACACATGGAGGCTACCCCTGGTCTTGCAAACCCACAGAAGGCTTGCAGTGAAAGAGTAAAAGAGTAAAACAGCATTATAGAAAATCCAGCTATCCACTCTGCAAACTCCCTACACTTATCTGGGGTTTTTTTCCAAAGAGCAACAGGAAGGCATTCTTCCACCTCTGTTGTCACTGAAGGGGATAGATGTCCTGAATGCCAGTGAACACACATCATCAACATCAGAACTGATTTTCAGCTGAGGTGAATAGGAGTTGAGTGTCAGCACACTGGTACATTCAGAGAAGCTTGCAGAAAATCCTATTAGCAACTGATCAGGCTCCCAGCTGCTGTGATCATTATGAAAAGCATTTCTGACCAACATGTTGCTCCATGACAGAACACTTCTCTTAATTTTAGTGTAACTACTCTAAAAAGAGCAAGCCTAAGTTTTCCCACTGGGGATAAGGTTATCAAAAAGCTACTCAAAAATCAGAACAGCAGCTAATGAAGGCACAACACTATTTTCTTGTGTGTACATACAAATAATTATCTTCTTGCTGTAACTAACTGTTAACATTCACTGTGAAGCAGGTTAGAAAATGGTAACAGGTCTCAGACAATCTCAGTAAGGATAAATAATCAGGAATTTTTATTCCAAACAGATGTGAATATTCAAGTACTTTACTTAAGACCCTCAGAGATGAGAGCAGCTTTCCCTCTGAGTACAGCATATCAGATGAACCTTCCCTCACAGAAAGGCAACCGGAAGAGACAAAAGACATGGATCCTTCAAACATGCACTGGGGGGATCACCCCACACTAAAAGCCGCCCTGGCAAAGCCCTGAAGGGTTTTGCAGAGTCCCACAAGACTTGCCACTCTGTGAACTCAGATGCAGCAGAAGGAATTGAGGTTGTGGTATGGAGAGATAGCAGAACACCTCCACTACTTTTTGGATTTAAATGCTTTCTACATAATTATTTTTGTGCAATCCCTAAGGGATCTGAAAGACACATATGCATTTTACAGATAAGGTATGCAGAGAGCATTTAATTGCCATTGTGAGCACGGCCATCTGACAACAGAGTTTGCACTACAGTTGGCAGTGACCTTGGATCACCCCTTAGCTACACAGACCTGATCTCCCCTCTGGTGTGGGAGCAGTGATTTCATGAGCACCAGGGTATTCCACAGATGCCCAACAACCTTGGGCATCCTTGGGACATTTGATCAGCAATGCTCAGATTTCTGATGAAGGTTAAAGATAACCTTCAAAAATACAACAGGTAGAAAAGGAGGAAGACATTTAACTGCAGATGTAGTTTTTCTATATGAAGAGAAGTTTCTAGCAACCTTCTTTTAGAGTCACAGTGCTTCGGTTTGCTTCTTTGCCACTGTGTGGGAGGCTTTGAAAACGCAGAGCTTACTCATCTTCACGGGACTGATAAGAAGACACCTAGGCAACAAAGCTTAAGGGAAATAAAATCCCCAAACTAAACTATTGCATGGACTGCAAAGTTCATGAGAGGTACCGTTTCTGACCTTTTTTGGTGACTGGGTCCAAGCAGACTCCACTAGCCATATGGGCTGCTGTGCAGTACATGGTTTTACTGATCAGAGGGACTAGATTCACATGTGGGGACTTGGGGCAAACAGGTATCTTACAATCAAACTAGCAACCAAAGATGGCACCAGTTAGTGCCTTGCTTGTCTCTTCACTCACAGCGAAAGTCCAGAAAAACTTCTCTGGGGAAGCCCACAGCCACGTAAAAAGGGAACAGTGGTGGTTTGTACCAACATCTTTCTCTCTCAAAATAAAAATAGGGCTTCATGCTCCAAAAATCTCCAACGTAACACCTTCCCTGGATGAAGGCTTTTAAAAGTGGCTATGATGGTTCTTAAAATTTTTGCAGATGCTTCATTAGAAGTGCTGACTATGAAGCTACAGGCCATAGGAAAATCAGACTAAGGGGTATAAGACTAGAGAAGAACAGTCACTTAGTTCCCCCACTGCAGGTGCTTATCATATTCCAAGCAAACAGTGTCATTAAATACATCTGCCATCTCAGTATGTCATCTAGCTACACAGCAGGAAAAAAAAAAATAAATAAAAATACTATTGACAATTAACAGGGAAAGACAAAGATTAAAATAATTGGTAGCAAATGGCATCTAGAAGAAGAAAAAAAAGAAAAAAAAAAAAGAGGAAACACTACTCCAATGACTTTGTTTTGAAATGAAAACAAGTAAATTGATGTATTTAATCTCCTGACACAAGAGGAAAACATTGCATAAGACTTATTCCCCCATGTAAACAAATTCAATATAAATGGATAAAATCCTACGGACCACATACTCTTGTAAAAAATATTCTCGAAAGATTTGGTAAGAGAGGAAATCTGATGATTTGACTCAATTTTTGCTCTTCCTCGGTCTATCAATTCCTCTATGTTACACAAAATTCAGATTCAAATTTGTATAATTTTAAAAGTCACACAGCTGTGTCCCCAGCTGAAGGCTGTTCCAGTTAAAGAAGGCTGCTAACTGAAGATGTAACAGCTATGTGTTTGTTGTTCTGGAAAAAGAAGCTCCCACAGAGGGACTGCAGCAGATGAGCTATCAATTAATCCCTCTTTGTAGACAAAGTTCTTAGTGTGAAGGTGAGAACTATTGAGTCATTCCTCTCAGTGCTGAAATCCCTAGTTTGATTCTGGCATAATTAAGTTTTCTCTTCACAAACACAGAAAGATAACAAGCAAACCAGAAGTGAATAATAATAAAAAAAAACACAGGCATGATACCACAAAGCTTTTTTAACATGCACAGTTACAAATTTCTATGCCATTTTATAACTGTCAAGTCTTAATTAAAATACTACATTTCTGACTCATAGTGCTGTAGGAAGCATGTATATTATTCACATGAATATTAATCTTTTCTCAGGTAGGAGGCTGAATTGCTCAGGGGATTCATAACCACATCACATATGAAAACTTCTTGGGTGTCCTTTTTTTTCCCTTTTCTTTCTTTCAAATTTCAGCCAGATCATTAACAATTAAGAGTCATAGGAACCATTTCAGTGTTCTATGTGAGAGGAATCCAGCAGTTTTGATCTGTGAGCTGGAGCTCCATGTTTTTTAATGGAACAATATTGCACATTTAGGAAAAGGAAAACTGAAAAAGGTACCACTTTGCACATTAAAGACATATGCATTTGCTCTAATTGCTGAACAAAAGAAAAGGACAGTCCTCTTGAAAGCTCCCAGTTAACAACAGAAGATAAAAAGATGTTAATAGGGTGATCAGAGGAATAAGACATGACCTGTTCTAACTACCCACAGAATCACCTGGTTAGACCATCATCACAGGCACCTTTAAAATTCTGTCATCTGGACAGTCTGTGTTCATACCACCCACTTCCAAACAAGGTCTAGGAATGACCTGATGATGCCCAAAGTGTTGAAGGCAAGCAGCAGAGCTGCTTTTCTAGATTTGAGCGAAAGTACAGAAAGAAACAAGGAAGCAAATGCATCTGAGAAAACTGTGATAGTCTTCCTGATACTTTAGAAGGAAAACATTAGACAAGCTAGAAAAACACTATGTAATTCAAGAACAGAAACCAATGAAAGCTCAGCAAATCAGTAGCTAGAGCTCATGAGAAACAGTCTTAAAGGATGAGGGAGTTACAGAAGCTTTTGACAGTTAACGAAAGAGCATTAACAGGCAAAAATCACAAGCTATTCCAGACAAGAAGAAGAAAAGGACATAGAATGTCGGACCTGCCCCCCTCTTCAAGGGGCTTGAATCCTCTTCTCGAGGAAGTTGTTAAGGACTAGTATGATTGCACAAGGAAGAAATAATAAGGCTGAACCACAAAATCAAACACTTAGCAATGAACACATAATATGGCAAAGAACCCATGGCTGCTACTTGTAGGAAAACAAAGCTATCCTCAAGTGGCATTAAGAAGGCTGGAATATTTGATACCATAATTGTTTCAGATCCTCACTGACAGGGACAACTGCAGCCAGGCAGCTGACAGAATTAATATTGTTTTTAAAAAAAAAAGGAAAAAATGTTTTGTATAAAAAACCATCAAGCTACAGTGAATGAAAAGAAATTTATTTGAAAACAAAACAGATAACGTAGTTATTTCCAAGTCAGCTGGCCCTGATAAATCTTCATCTTCAGGTGCTGGGTTTCAACCCTGTCAATCACAAAGCGCTAAGTACTTGAAAAACAGGCAGTGCACTTGAAAGACTTGAAAAGGGCAAAGCAAGCATTTATGCTTAAAAGGTAGGAAGTGGAAGTCTTGGGATAATTATGAAAGCACTAACTTGACTTCTCCCCCCTCCTGAGAAGTGAAGACTGGAACAAATAATCAAATTATTTGCAAATCTTCTGGAACATAAAAAGCAGAGAAATAACAGTGAGAATGGTTTCATCAAGAGTAGATTTGTGCCCAATGCATTTAAGTTCCTTCTATGACAAGGTAAATTAGTCCTAGGGGTAGGAAAAGAAGAGTAGAAGGTCTGGATGAAAACTGCAAACACGCTGGAAAAAAATACACTCAGGATAGCCAAAGTCAAAGGAGGTATCAAGCAGGGTCCCTCAGGCAGCTCTAGTAGCATACAGCCTGGCAGCTTGAGTATCACACAACTTTTTTTACATAAAGCTTGAAGGATTTGTAGGCATAACAGATGAGGAAGAGACAGACAGCAATGTGCATAAGGAGTAAAAAAACACAATTCTGAAAGAAAAAGTGCAAAATCACATTCAGCTGTAATCCAACACAAATATAGGCTAGGGAAAACTGACAAAGCCATTATTCAGAAGGAACCTCAGCCATGGAAAGGATAAGAGGCTAACTATGCATCAGTGTTAGTCTGCAGTAAAAAGGCACCATCACAGTAGGATACCCAGTATCTTGAGATAGGAAGATCATAGACTGGAAGAACAAAGTCTTTGTTGCTCTGTAGTGCATACGAGCATGCTCTCAGCTGGGTTTCTACATTAAGCTTTGGACACTGCACTTCAGGAAAAATAAAGAAAGA
>VWZY01007476.1:11377-42949 GCA_013399075.1 Chloroceryle aenea | reverse complement strand
TTATGAGAAATGGAGTTAAATGGCACAAAGGAGATCTAGAGCAGAGGAAAGAAAAAGCCTTTGGACAGTTAAGAAAACTAAGCTCTGGAACAGGCTGCCAGAAAGCTCCATCTCTTACATTTTTTGTTTTAAGGGAATTTGCATCAATTGTTGTTAGCAGTGGTCAAAGCAAAGCAAGAAGCAAGTCATGACATTTTGCTACCACAACGAGACAACTGTTTCTGTAACAGTAATCTCAGATTGATGCTGAACCACCTCATGGACCTTGTGCTCAGAGAACAAAAAAAATAACCCCAAGAGGGATATCCAGGTAGAGGCATCACTGAATATCTTGCTGTTTATAGTAGGCTTGTACCCTTGTTTTCCATAAGGCACAGAACTAAGCTGCTTTTCTTGCACACTCTAAAAAAGACATGAGAGAAGTTCATTTTCTTCTTAAATACCAACATGCTCTTAAATTTAACTTTCTGTGTCAAACTGACAGTTTTGACCCAAATTCCTTCTTCTCAGAAGTGAAGTAGCACAGTAATTGTTAAATGGAAAAGCATTTACAATCCACATAAGCCAAGAGAAAAACTGTTTCTGCTACAGCACTTCAGATGCCTCCCTAGACACACAGAAAGAAATAAATTGCTTTCCTAAAAATTTGCAACAAATCCAGAAAAGAAATGTCCTGCTACTAATAGACAGATACTGTAAAATAATTTCTTATAAAAACCAAGAGACCTCTAAAAGAAAGCAGTATTTATAAATGAAATACATTAACTCTGAACTTTGGGTAGTAGGCAATACTTTACCATGCATAGAATATGAACACCATATGTTATCTTTCTGTGGGCATACAGATGGATGAAAGCATAAAACTTAAAAAAAAAAACAACACAAA
The DNA here is from genome assembly GCA_013399075.1 of Chloroceryle aenea. NCBI lineage: Eukaryota > Metazoa > Chordata > Aves > Coraciiformes > Cerylidae > Chloroceryle > Chloroceryle aenea. Next base: position 42,063 of record VWZY01007476.1, on the reverse strand, counting down.
AAATATCCCAACTTTTTAGGTCTTAATTGCTGTTTTCTAAGGCAAGAATGTTTATACTGTTAAAGAAAATGTCACAGCCTTTTCCTTTTGACTTCCCAAATCAAGATTATTTATTTTTAAACCTTACTTTCATGTGATGGAAATACCAAGACTTATTATACACCCACTTTCAATTAGTATATATAAAAATATTTTATATGAAGTTTCCCAAGGAACATTTTTGCATGACACATAAAGCAGATAGCTCCTATTAACCTAACAAGCTATCCTCAAGTTGCCTTGAGAAAAAGTCTTCCTTTCAAACAGTTTAACACAAATCATTTAGTCCCAGACATATTTACAAATTCAGTGCAATGCTACTGCATTCATCTCTAGCTCCACACAATGATGTTCAAAGTGTTTAGTAGGATTAGATAGCTCTAAGACCATCACAACATGTTGCAGTCCTACAAAGCACATTCGATTAAATATTTATCTGCAAAACATCAGAACTATAAGAGGTGTCTTACAAGGAAGACGAAATTAAACCTTCAGCCACAGTTCTAAAACACAAATAGCACAGAGAAGGAGCAAAGCAATTCTCCATCCTACCTCTTGAAGCCGCAGTCGAACTTTGCTAATGGCTCTAATCCAGTGGGCTCTTGCTGGTGGAAATGGTGGTGGCTCCTTGTCACCATGGTAGCTTAAAAGCAAGAAACAGAAAACCACCACATGAAAAGCACTCATCTGCAGCATTAGAGATTCAACATTACACAGTGCAATCATAGCTCTGGTCAACACAGCCCTGCACCTACTCTGGGAAGTGAGAGGCTAAAGTAGAGGTTTCCTTATGCACAGGAAACAACTTGGAAACTGATGAGCTGAAAGACGTAAAATAGGATACAAACCAGCACCAGAATGTTAGAACATCAGGAAAGCAGTCCGAGGTATTTCAACAAGCCAGTTCAGCACACTGGTATCACAACTGCACACACAAAAAGGCAGATGGAGGATTTTCCATCCCCATACTTGTGGCAGCTCTCTCTTAACCATTGCCTCTTCCTACTCACCCCTACTGCCAAAAATTTACAGCCCCTCTTCAGAGGAAACACTGTCAAGAGGGCTCAGATGTGCTTTTACCCATTTATTCCACATTTCTCACTCCACCCTCTCCAACAGGTTGTCAAGAGGGAATGCACATCTGGGAGCTGTGCTCCATCTCAGTGACTCACAACACATTTTACAGTCCCTAACCTTAAGGTACACTAGGCCTTCTGTTACATTCCTTCTTTTGTATGTTCCTGAGGTGCAAATCACCAAACCAAACATCTTTGTCTGCAAAGCACCCAATACTATGGACAGTATAAAATAAAACATAGCTGAGAACAACATGCAGCCATGCTACACACCTAGCTGGGGAGCAATGCTAAGGATCAGTGCTCAAAGCTCAGTTCCATGCACACTCCATGGAGACAGGAAAGCACTGCTAGAGAGTGGAAAGAAAGGAAGCCAGTGATGCAGGAGTCTCCACGTTAAATGCCTAAATTAGCCTGAAATAGACTATGTGAATAGCCTTTCCCGTGAACAAATATAGGCCAGCCATTCTGGGACAAGACTCCTGCTGCTCTGTAAGGAGAAGAGGCAAGTGAGTCAGAGTTTAAAAACAGTTTAACACTTTTTTGAGTCTTGTTTTCCTTTTTTCATCTTTAGTGTAAGGGTTGCCTACGCATGAACTGCTGTGGTTAATTCTGTCATAAGCACAGTGACACCAGCTGCACCCTCCAAAGGGAACAGACAGACAGACATCTTTCCATGGATCTAACTGAACCAGATCAAAACAGTCCCTCATACTTACGAAAGTATTACTGCATCCACACTACAGGCCCCAATGACTTGATCTCCTGAAAAGTCACTCCCAAAGTAGAGAAATTTGAAATTCCTGTACAACCTGTATAAAACCCAGCACATTACTCCCCCAAACTTCACTGAAATACTTTTGAAGACTGTTTTCAATACTGATGACAGCTTGGAATGCCCAAGTGCAAGGACAAGAAAAGCTGCCGCAGTGACTCAGAGCAACATGCCTATTCACATTGTAATTCCACAACCTACAACTACATAAACACTGTGGTAAGCTACTACACAAGAAAGTAACTAGTGCAGCTCTAACCATGAATACATGTAGTTCTTGTTTGCTCACACCTAAGTTTGATCACACGTGAGCAATGGAAATAGCTGTCTTTGGGCCACACTATGTTCATCAAACCAGAAACAGAATACAGCAAATGAGCTTCATGGCACTAGCAGGCATTCCTCTTCACACACAGCACAAACATGCTTTAAGCTCAGGAAACGTCTCATAAATAACTGGTCCCACACATAAAGATGTTTCACAGATCAGGAACATCAAGTTAGCTGTTAGGAAAGGCTGCAAGTATGATGTACAAAATTTGTCCCAGGCAGCAGCAGTGTGATCTCTTTGAATTAGTTGAACTCAGTTTCACTTACCTCACTTGGGCTCCTGCATCAATGTCCTTGGGCTTCTCAAGCTCCAGAGATAACTTAACTGCAGAATGGTCTGCACGTTTCTCCTCTGCCTCGCAGACCTTCTCCTCCTCTGCTCTGCCATGAGGCTCCTCTTGCTCCCTGAGCCATGCCTGACCATCCTTCTGGTAGCTGCCTGAACTGTGGTAGGAATGATTTGACTCTCTTTCCTGATGATCATCTTCTTGCTCAGAGACATGGGCACTTTCATGGGAATGGTCCAGCTCACTCAGGTGAGAGCTTCCCTGGCTGACATTACAAGAGGAGCCATATCTACTACTGCCAGCAGGACTATGAAAGAATAAGAAAATACATCAGAAAAAAAAACAGTGGCTTGGAGAAACACAAAGCAATCAGCACATCTAACAAACCAAGTGGGATGCTAAGTATTACTGAAAAGACGTGTTATGAGATCAAATATAACTATGGTGTTCCCTGAACAAGATCTAGGCTTCTGAACTTCAAAACCTTGGTAGGCAGTTGAAATACTTCATACATGGCCTACCAGTATATAGAACATATATGCCAATGGTCAGGGGTTTTCATTTCAACTGACTACTTCATTTTACATCAACTAGAAACTGCCAGTGAAGATATTCTAATAACCAGACAGGAATAAAAATGGAAACACAGCAATTCAGAGTGGAAGTTTTTCTGTCTTCTGCAGTTTCACTGCAGCTAAGGTCTTCACCATGACCATTTAAGCTAACTATTGTAGAGAAGTACAGTTAGCTAAAAGTTAGTTTTATTTTTATATATATGATAATGATAAAATACATTGCAGTCAAAATTAGGCTGTCAAGACTATCAACTTAAAAACTTTTACAAAAGCAAAGCAATTGTTCAACGGGAAGCCACATGTCTCACTCCAGCAGAGCTTTTTCAAGAACTTAATTTATATGAAAAACCAATGTCATGAGCTCTGCTTCAAGACAGCACTTCCAGGGCTGAATTCCTAGAATCCTCACACAAAATACAGTGGAAGGAAATTTCTTATGCAGTCAGGAAAACTACAGCTAAGCCCCAGTAAACACTTCAGACCAATAATTAAGCAGTACTAATGTTTCTCTCACATACTTAGGGGAATTGGAAGCCAGATAGGAAGTTTTGGGAGTGCAGAGCTGCAACTGCATGATCAGAGGCATAAGTTTCAGTTATACCAGGCCGAGATAAGTTTAGCAAGTCTCTGTTTTGATTTGTGAGGGCAATTGTAACTTAACACATGCACAGGGCTGAATACACATGGAATACTTGCACTTTAGTGGCTTTCCTAACTGCATGAAGTAACCCTTGCACAGATTTTAGGAAAAGCAAGCATTAGAATACCTTCACTGATATCTCTGAAATAGTTTTGTAATCTCCAATAATGTGAAGTGAACCTAATAAGCTCTATAGCACATCAGCAGCAACTTAAATTTCTCTCTAAAAGTAGTTACCTAGAATTTTGAAAAAAACATAACCAAAACAAACAAAAAAACCCACAGTAATTCCTTCCAGTATGTTTTACCTACTGTTACTTTTTTCTTCGCAAATGCAACATAATTATCACTAAACAAGAAAGCAAAGTGAATTCTATGCAGCAGAATCAACACACAGAGTATGGCTTCTAAAAGGGTAATGAAGTTAGCACTAATAGCATCTTATTCAGGCAGACACAGTATAAGAACTTGGGCAATCCAATTACACTTACAGAAAAAAAGAGAGGAGAAAGGTGAGAAAAGGGTAGTAAGGGCTTGTACATAACTAGTAACTGCAGTCTGCCACAACCTCTGTGACAGCTGTCAGTAATACTACAAACACTTAACAATAAACAGGGGATTGGACTGAGCTACAAACATCAGACACCAAGGCCACTATCTACTGCTGCAGTAGTGCATTATAAATGGTCAAAAACTTGAAACCATTTATTATGCCCCATTTGTAACTGGCCTTTTCTCATTCAGCTGTTCCATGCTATTCAGATCTGCAGCCTGTGTGCCAGGATGAAGCATTGCTCCACTAGGAGCAGAATCAAGCTCAGTTTCCTTCAGTTCAGGCTGGTCCGGAGCTTGATGATCTACCTGATCTTTCTGCAGTTCACCTGAAATCACGTTCTGCTGATCTTCTGACTCTTTATCAAACTTCTCTCCCAACTCTTTGTTGGATGTATCATCAACAGTGCTTGCACCAGATGGTTCTTCAGAAAGTTCATTGTCTACAGTGTCAGGCTGCTTTGAAAACAAGTTTACTTCTATATTTGCATCAGTCAGTTGATCTGAGACTGCAGATTTTGAGTTTTCATCTGAACTGACTGTTCCTAACACCTTGTCATCTGGTTTTGACAAAGCCTGTGGTGGTATATGTGGTTCACTTCTGGCAGAGGTCTCCCTGTTATCTTTTTGCCATGGAAAGGAGAAATCTAGCTTTTTCCCAAATACTGCTCCTGGGGCACTCTCTGGCTTATTGACCTTTTCTTCACCACCTCCTTCAAACAGAGACGAAGAAAGTTTCTTAAAGCTGGACATGAGGCCCTGATCTACGCCTGCTTTATTAACAGAATGTGGCTGCTGAGAGAAGAATGATCCAAATGGCTTTCCACTATCAGCAGATGACATAAAGCTGAATTTTGGCAAACTGGGCATGCTTGGTATTTCAAAGACTGGTTTACTGCTGTTTGCATCTGGAAGAACACTATTAGGTTTACCCTGTTTCTTCAAGTCACATTTAGAAGCAATCCCATCTGCAGGCACCTCATCAACTGTTAAATGCTTCTCTTGTTCAGCAGTTTGCTGTTCCACATCACTCATCATCTCTTCATTTGGCTGGAGCAGATGAAGACTGGGCTCATCAGCTGGAGATGTGGGTTCTCTATCACTACTACTGATGATGTCCTGTTGATCAATGCCAGCATTGGTCCCATCCCCTGTAACAGCAGACTCTGATCCAACTGTAGCACTCTCATCCAATTGGGATAAGTTTGTGTCTGCCCCATTAGTTGGGGTTTCCATTTCCAGCTCAAGCTCATCAGAAGAGCCAGCCTGAAGGATGTCAATGGCTGCCTTGTCTGTAGGAGCAGCTTGTTCCTCTGTTACATGTGAAAGCCCTACATCTGCTTGACATGTATTTACATCAGTCTGGTTGGTGGCCTCAGCCTGCACTGCATCAACAGCATTACTGAAATCAGACTGACATGGCTCCATATCTACCATCTCAGAGGCTTGTGCATCAGTATGTGACCGCAGAAGCTCAGGGGCTTGATTTTCACTAGGGACTGCTGTTTCTGAAGTTATCCTCAAAGGTTCCTTTTTACAGGTTTCCGAGTTCCTATTTTCTTCAGTTTCTATTTTCGTAAGAGACTCTTCTGCGGAGTTCTCTTCTGCTGAAACAGGTAATGTATATTCCTTCAGAGAGCTTGTGACATCTCGTTTAGACTCTCTTTCTGTCTCCTTATAGTCTGTATTTTCTGTCTCCTTATAGTCTTTTGCTGGAATAGACCCACTGACATCTTTTACACTACTGCTTTGAGGTTTAGGGGTGTATTTTGGAGGCATCTCTTTTGGAAATTCTTTTGGACCTTTGAAGATGCCAAAGAGATCATTTGTGAAAGCTGGTGCTGAGCCACTTGGAAGGGATGAGAAACCAAAGAAAGAGGAGCTTTTCTTCTGTGCAGTAGGAGATGCAGTAGCTTGAGGTTGGGAAAAGAAACCAGATAATGTTTTAGGTGGTTTCATTTTTGTCATGAAATTTGAAAACATTTCCACTGAAGAATCCAGTACCGATTTATCACTCTCAGATTCCTTAGGTTTGTTTTGCAGATTAGATGCCTCTGGTGTTTTAGAAGAGTGTGGCTCTTGTGCCTGTTGGAACCTGTTGCCAGGAGTTTGTTCAGGTAACTTGTGTTCTATCAACTCATGCTGTACACATGCTTCTTCAGAGACTGTTTCATTTTGTATGTCACTTGTTATATTTAAGTCATTTAGACTCTGGGAATCCTTTTTATCATCTAAGGCCATGCTATCATCTTTCTCTTCAGAAGATTGCTCTTTAGAAGAATAAAGCACTTCTTTATCAATAGGAAATGCATCACTGTCCAGTTTACCTGCGCTACCCAAAGCATCATCTTCTGCCTCTATAGAAATTGCCTGCTGGCCCTGAGAACTCTCCTGCTCACTGGGAGTCTGAAGGCAAGGACCAGAAGGAGACAGATTGGTTGTTGCAGCATCATTGGTCTGTGGAAGCTTCTCTAGGTCTCTCTCTTCAGCTACCTCAGCAAAGCTTTCTACATTTTCCACTGCCAGCATTTCTGATTCACCTTCTGGGATCCTGAGGTTATTAGGCATTTGTTTGTCAGTCACTGCTGCAATAATATCATCCATTTCTTTTTTATTGTCTGCATCTTGTTGCCTGGAAGAACTGCTAATTTTGATACCAGAGTCAGTGGAAATATTTTGCTTCACATACGGCTTAGAGTTCACTGGTTTGGCTGGTTTCGTGTTATTCTCCTGTCCTGGAGCAGTTTGTAGTTTTTCATCCAAAAAGGATGTCAAATTGAAGAAACTAAAGCTAGTACTTCTTTGAGGTACACTCTTCTCAGGAGTTGGACTGCTGGAGAAGAAGGAGGGCAGATGAAACAGCCCCTCTGTTTCTTGCTGCTTGCCACTAGCAGGAGCAGCAGCAGGTGCTGCTGGCTTCGGTTCATCTGATCCAGTGAAGAAGGAGAATATGCTCCTACTGGCTGGCTGTGCTGGCTGTGATTTCAAAGCAGTAACACCAGAAAAGCTGAACGGCAAACCAAAACCTGACTCCTTAGGTGCCTGATCTGGCTTTGGCTTTGCCTGGTTAATTGTACCTCCTAAATGATTTCCTCCTGGTTGCTTTGATATAACTGTGGGTATGCTGCTTGGCTGCACAGCTGCCTGACTCGGTTGGCTTATTTTGGGACCTACACCCACTGAATTCTGTGGAGCATTACCAGGGGGCACTTTTATACTCTCAGGAGATCCCTCCTCAGCCTTTCTGCTTCGTTGTTCCATTTGCACCCCAGGACTAGGAGAGATGCGCCCGTCCATGCCTTCTGTCCTCATCCCCCTGTTAGTGGTGGTGGACAGGCATGGCATACTAGCACTCTGAAGACCTCCAGACTTCTCAGTTTGTTGTCTGGACTCAGATGCAGTATGGCTACTGGGTTTTGGCAGAGTGGTAGTACTTGGAGCTGGCTGAGAAGACACAGCCTCCACTTTGAAGAGATCTCCAAGGGATCCAAATAATGATGAGATGCCAGAGGTTTCTTTCTGTTCTGGCCCCATCATTTTTTCTGGTTTATCACTTGGACTTTTTTGCATATCTGGTGATGGCTGCGGTGCTTTGCTTACTTGCGTCTTAAAGAAATCAAAAAATCCAGAATTTTGGGTCTTATTGGCAGTTGAGCTTGTAGAAGAATCTTCTCCAAGACTGAACAATTTCAGAGCACTTTTAAATAATGTCTCCTCAGGTTCAGTAGCTGGGCAGCTCTGATTTTGCTGTGACTGACTAGGTTCATTAGTACTTGCACGCCCTTCAGGACGCCTGGAAGCTGGTGTTGCTTTAACAGGTCTCTCTTCTCGTATGAGCCTGTTGTCCAGAGAAGTCTGGCTCAGTTGAGAAGATGATTTTGTTAATCCTGTTTTTTTAACACTGATGCTTTCATTCTGATTTAATTCTGGCTTTTCATTTCTAGCAGCCTCCAGATTAAGTTCTGATGAAGCATTTCTTCTTGGCTCTGATGTAACAGGAAACTTCTGCCCTGCTCGTGCCTCATCGAATTTTCTAGTTGGTGTAAGTGATAAAACATCAGTTTTATTTTCGGATGATTTTGACTGTGTGTCTGTTCTCTTCAAGGCAGAATCTTCTGATGCCTCAGCGTCAGGACCTGAAGACTTTCCAATCAGTCCACCCAAAGCAGAAAATAAAGAGCTAACTTTGTTAATTGGTGTTTTCTTATCTTCTTCAGGCTTCTGTGTTTCTGTTACTTTTTCAGATGAAGCTACAGTTTCTTCAGCTTTAGGAGTAGATTGAAACAGATGGAACCCAAAGAATCCTGATGACCCACTGCCAGTAGTTGTCACAGGGACAACCTTATCTACTTCCTTAGCATGGATTTCCTTACTCAGTAACTTACTGAAAGCCACTCTTGAATGTGTTCTGAGATCAAGGGTTGGAGGAGACTCTTCTGAGTAACTCAGGGTTTCCTTCTCAGGTCTAAAATCTACTTTGAGTTTTTGAAGTTTATAACCTGAGAAGTCTAATGGTTGCTCTCTCTGATAATAAATAGACTCTTCGAACATCTGTGAAAAAGTCTCCAAATTCATATTCATCAGCTGATCACTTCTCTGCAAAGCTACTGACAAATCCAGAGGTTTATTCGTTATATAATCATCTAAAGGTTCTTCTTCAGCAAACCAAAACAGCTCATCTTCACTGCCAAGCGGGACTTTAAAGCCACAAACAGCAACTGTGTTGTTTTCTAGCACAGCTCTTGGAATGGAATCTGTCTGAAAATTATAATCCCAGCCATCTGAGTAGGAATGTGTTTCAGGCGCACACACGTAGACATAGTGTCCAGTGGGATCAGTAAGCAGCGAATACACATACTGGCTGTCACTGTACATGTAGTAGCCACAGTCACCATCTTCTGATGGCCACCATATACCCTGCTCAAGCATCATTAGCCATTCCTGATACTCCTGGCTATAGGATGTGTACATAAAGCTCTCATCCATACTTAGTGTGTCTTGGTCAATTAGAGTCCACATAGTTCCATCACAGCCAGAGGAGTAACTTAAATCCATGGGCAACTCTTCAAACGAGTAACTGCCATCTCTTTCACATGGTGGAAAGTTACTGTAACTTTCACTGAGGGAGTTAGCAGTCCACGCATCATTTTCTTCTGAACAAACATCTTGAAACATTAACTGGTCAAATGACTCATAGGACATCACACTTAAATCTAAACTCTGACCATCAAAATTAGCATTAGTCTGCCAGTCCATCACATTGGCATTGCTATCCTTTTTACAAAGATTCACTACTGTATCATTTTCAGGCCAGTCTGAGAACTGAGGTGGAAGAACAGAGTTCTGGTTTAACACATAGTAAACTGGTACTGCTATTTCATGACTGTTAGCCAGTTCCCCCACTTCATATTCCCATTCAAAGTTAGAATGACTTCTTGTTTCCTGATAAGCTGAGTGCTGCTCCCTGATGTTACAGCTTTTATTAGTCAAACTGAGAAATTCATTTGATCCTTTGTTCAAAAGACTTGGAAGAACTCTAGATTCTTCATCCTGAGAAGGGAGATGCCTACTATTTACAGGCTTTGCAGACAAGTCCTCTACCTTGTCCTGAGGATTCAGGGCATCATGGAACACAGGAAGTCTGCAGTGGGGAACAGGGAGCTCAGCTGTTTCATTAACTCTTGCACTGGACATGTTATCAGTAGTTTTGGAAGTTTCCATCATTTTCACATTTTCCGGTTTCTCCTTTGGTTTGGGCAGGAGATTTTTTAAGAAGCTGGAAGCTTCCTGCTTTTCTCCAGTGCTGTTTTGAGTGTCAGAAGTCATCCCTGAGTTGCTGAGTTTTGTCTCCACACTAGAATCCTCACCTCGATCAAAAAGCTTCATGAAGCCTAGAGGGTTTGTTTTCCCCTTTTCTTGCTTACATTCAGACAAGTTTTCACTTGAAGCAAATTTAAATAAGCCAGAAAATAATCCAGGAGCCATGCTTTTCTGGCCATCACTTTCACTTTTAGCAGTCAAGTTTTCATTATTGGCTATGCTTTCATTGGAAGAGATGTGAAGAAATCCAGAAAGAAAACCTGGTGTGTGTTTCTTCTGTGTATCACCTGTGCTCACAGCTTCTGGCCCTTTCTCAGCAGAGGTGGATTGCACTGAACCATCATTTGAGGATGGTGCTTTTCCTTCCCTTGTCAATTCTCCTCTTACATTTCTAGGTTCTTCCTGAGTACTCCTAGTTCTCTGCTGCTCTCCTGAAGCCTTAAAGGTAGCAGAGGCACTCTCCTGGTGCTTTTTTCTATGTACTTGGGCACTAGACAGGTTTTCTTTATTCTTATCTTTCGTTTGCACAAGTTCCTCCTTAGGTCCTGATAAATTTGGAGCAGAGCTACATTTTAATGAAATGGTATGTTCTGAACTACAGTTTCTGTCTTCGAGTAAAGAGCTGCCACTAGAACTCTGATGACTTCTTTGGTCCTGTGAAGGTGCTAGATTTTCTGCAGAAGAAAATTTAAATAATGAAGGAATAAAGCGACTTTTCTCCTTTGTAACTTCCTTCTTTTCTGAAAAACCCAATCCACTGAAAAAAGGAAGTTTCCCAGTGAAAGGAAATGAGTGTCCCTCATTGGACGAACTATTTTTTCTTATATCCTCCTCAGACTTATGGCCTTTAAAAAGCTCAGAGGTACTTTCCTTCTGCCCTTGTTCAGCAGGAGGAAGCAACAACTGACTGAAAGACTTCTTGAGTGGACTGAAAAAGCTTTCAGATGTTGTACCCTGATCTGGAGGCTGTAAATTAAGTTCCACATTACCCATATTTTGCTTGTTTTCTGGTCCATGAACTGTAGTATGCTGAGCCCCCAAGCAATTTTCAGGAGGCTGCTCCCTGTCAATAGGCACAGTCTCTTTCACAGTGACATCTGGCTGATTTGTACCATGATGCAAGTCTGACTGCTTCTGTGGCACATCCTGATGCTTGGGAGCCAAGAAACCATCAAAACTGGATTTCAGACTGAAGGAGCTGACTGAGTTTGTGAGCCTGCCAAAGATGGAAGACACAGAAGTGCTATTTGCATTTACCTCTGCCTCACTTCTAGTCTCATTTGTCTGTTTTTCTGGAATAACATTGCTGGGCCTGGCTGCTGTCTGTCCTGATGGTTTCTCACTTATATTTGCCTCATCAATCTTCACAGCATGGCTATCCTTCTTGGTGTGCTCCTCTTTTATGCCTTCTTGTTTTGGCACTTCCTTCTCCGAGAATATCTTTAAGGGGTTAAGCATGCCTAGAACAGAATTCACAACTGAATGCTGGTTCTGCTGGCTACTGGCAGTAGTTCCTTGTGATTGCTGGGGCTGACACACTATGGGAGCTTTACTGTCCTTCTCAGTGGTTTCTGGCTTGTTGGAGTTTACATTCTGGGCTTTTATATCACCACCCACCTGGGAGGGTAGCAATGACTGAATGGAGAACTTTGTATCCACTTTATTATCTGCTGTCACCTCAGAAGATGAACTCTCACTTTTGGACTTAGTAGAAAATATATTAGAGATTCCACTTTCAGATGAGTTTCTGGTTTCTGTCTTTTCTGGAGTAGCAGAAACAAGCTTTTCAACAGAGGCTGTGAGCTGCTTTGTGCTTGATCCCACCTTTTCAGTGAAAGAGCTGAACAGGGAATTCATTGTATTCTTCACACCTGACAAGTCTGGAAGAGATTCAGATTTGCCCTTGGTACTGTCCTCTGCAAAAGGATGCTTGGTCTGTTCAGACTTCCTCCTTTCCTCTGAGTTATCAGGATTATCCTGCTTCAGTGAGATGTTCTCAACATTTTTTCTGGACTCTGGCAATGTACCAAATTTGTTGATTTCTTCCTCCTTTTCAGCCAAGTACTCTGAAACTGATTCTACTAGACACTGAAGTTCATCCATCGCGTCAATGTACTCCTCACTGGGTTCTTCAACAGGAGACAGTGTTACATCTTGCATAGGATGATCCTGCCTGCTCCCTTTAGTCTTGTGATTTTTATCACAGCTAGCCTTTTTCTGGGACCCCAGATTTGGAGGGTAATTAACAGTGAAGTTTCTCAAATGGCTGATGTCAGAATCAGACCACATTTGTGAAAGTGTAGCCAGTTCCTCCATTTCCTCATCTGAAACAGGCGAGTACTGAAACTCATCAGAAGCACTGCTGTCAAATTCCTCAAGGATATCGACGGGCACAAAAGTGTTATTTGGCATCCCAATGAGTTTCACGTCGTCACTGTTACTGGGGTGAAGTGAGCCCTCATGGTTCACTCCCTGCTTGTTGGGCAACTTGCCACTTTTAACCATTAAGCCATTTTTGTACGGACGCAGGATGGGATAAGCAGGTAACTGCTCCTTATTTTCAGAGTTACTGGTATATTTTCCATTTCTATTATATATAGGGAAATCACCATTAGGTTCAGAACGAGCTGCCACACCATTGAAACAAACCATTTTGTCCCCAGGAAACTGCAGACCTTGATTACTTTGCAGGTTTATTTGTTTACTCTCTTCGAAACTGTATCTCAGCTTCTTTTTCCTTCTCCTATCTATTGTATCATATTCCTGAGGATACCTAGGGACATCTACAGACCCTGAGTCCAGACACACATTTTGGCAGCACCTTGATCTTTCACAGTGATTGTAATTTTCTCTTTTTGAGAGAGTTTTCATCTTGTTTCTTTCCTGCCAACTTCTATTTTTATGACTCTCTTCTAAGAATTCCTCTATTAGAAGTTTTCCTAGCTCTTCATAGTTACTCTCCTGTTCTTCTTCCCCATCTTCAGAGTTAAATGGAATGATCCTGACTCTTTCATTTCTAACTAGAGATTCTCGTCTAAGATAAGAAATAAAGAGTGTGGGAGGGAAAGGAAGAGATGCAGCAAAATAAAAAAAAAAGAGAAAAAAAAATTTAAAAAAGCTCTAGAAAGGACAGAAAAAACATTAATGAAAAAACATGCATTAAATAAAGGAAAATTAAAAAGCATCCAGAGACAGCCAAACTGAAAACCTGCCAATCTACCACCATTACATTTCAATCAAATAGTCAAAAAAAGCAGCATGGGTTATGATATTCCACTGGTTACAATTGCACAAAATTTAGAAATGTCTGTTTGAAGGAGAACAGCTTTTGGTGATCAAGCGAGGGCACACAGCCTTGTCTGTACCAGTCCTCTGCTGTTACTTTTTTTAAGCATGCTGAAAAGTCACTTATTACAGTAACGGGACTACTCTGAGATACAGTGCCCACGCACACCATTCCACTATGCTATGCATGCATTTTGGTCACTCGAGGCTGAAGACTTTGTTTTAGCAGTATTCAAAAGCACAGAGGCATTTTCTTTCTCCCAAGGGTGACTAGAGTGGAGGACAGACTGCATGCAAAGACTCAGGAACCATTGGGCTCCACTGGGGACAGGGAACAAAATACAAACTGTACACACAAGGAGCATGAGGACTTCCAGCTACTCCACCAGTCCTCTGTGCTGGGAGGGTTCTTACTGCAGCTAATGACCTCAGGGGGACCCTACCAACACAAAATTAAGATACACAGAGCTGTTACAGGATCAGAAGGCCACACAAATCATTGGTGATGGATATTAGCCCTTCGTAAGCCTCAGATTCTTTTCAGAATCTGTACTTCCACTGATAATGCACTTAAGTAAGTCCCACAGTCAAACAGTCTGAAGCTTCCTAGAAACCCAAGTAAATGACCCTTGGGATTTTGGGATTAATTACCAGCCCTTGATCAGAAGGATTATCTCAGTTGTTGAACAACCCAAAGGCTCGTAGCAACATAACTTCCTCTTTATCCAAGTCTCACAAGAGGAGTTCCTTCCAGCCCACATTATTCAGAAAGTGGAAGTAAAAAATCTAAATGCGAATCTGAAAGAAGCACGACAGCTTTGTCTCACATCATTCACTGCTGAAAACTAAGGAGCATGAGGGCACACATGCTGTGACTCCATAAGAGAAGGGAAAGTTCAAAGGGCACATGGGTGTAGTATGGATACTGCTAATACAACAGTCTTCATCCCGAGAGCTGCCTGGGGCACCCCACTACAGGATACTGATAGGATAGCCCTGAAGGAGAAATAGTCATTGCATTTTCACTACTGCTCATTTAGTGCTCCATTTCCATCACTATTAGCTAACTTACACTAATTGGAAAGATACTTGTTACTTTGAATGACCCTGTTCAACATAGTTTAGAACATTTCCTGCACTTCTTGCTTGCAATTTTAAGCTAGTAATTTAAATAATTTTCTTAAGACTCCCAGGTCCACCATAGTTACTGGATCAAGCCTTCCAAATCTCAGCTGAAAGCAATGGGAGCTGCATGAATGCCATTAGCTGCAAGTGATGAACCAACAATTGACTAATTTAGGTATAAAAAGAAATTACTTGTTTTCTTTTTTTCTAGTTGAGCTTCTCCCTCCTGTGTTTTTCCTGCTATTCTACAAAGCATTCCTTTTACTAGAAAGCAAGCAATGACAAGAAGTCCAACACCTGAGAGGATAAACAGATGGCAACATCAGTCCAGCATTAAACTACCACAGATTTAAAACAGAGCCAAGGGAAAGAGCGAGTATCAGCTGAAATCTATCATAAGACCACTTCACAACACCCATCAGCAAGGAGACAGGCACTCAGGCTGCAAAGAAGTCAATCCACCTATCAGACAGATCTAGAGAGTGCCTGCTTTCCAGCAAGTGCTGGCAGCTTGCCATTTGACTAGACTAGAACTCTGGGTCAGTTCTGCCACTCACAGTACAATCTATGCTATCATATCACCGTAGAAATAGAGCAAGAGCAGGGACACATGGAGGGCACATGATTACACAATGTGAACATGGCAAAGAAAAGTTAGTGCTTAAACAAAATTAAATCTGAGAGGAAGATGTCTGCTCTGGTGAAGTCAAACTGGTTGTTGGCAGCAAAACACACTCCAAGGACAAATAAGAATACTGCTTATCCTTAGAAGTGGGAAGAAAATACATGCACTTCTATTAAAGGAACACAATTGCACGTAACAGATGGTAAAGAAGGTGATTTTTTTTTCTAACCAAACTCAAATTTTGTAAGAAAAAAATCAACCCAGGTGTTAGTACAGCCAGATTCAGTTGAAGAATTGTGGCATAAACAGCTTTTTGCCCAATTCAAGATATGTTGTAGCAGAATATTGTAGGGTTGCTCTAGGTCTGCCCAGGACAGCCTCCTAAAAACTATAGTTTCCTCAGCAATTACCCACTGCAGTCTGCCAGGATTATCAGTATCATCAGGCGGTTGCCTGGTCCACAGCACTTAGAGCTGCTAGGAGCAGAAGTCGGACACAATTTGGTTTTGCAATACTCATCTGCAACTGTGTTTTGGAAATATTTAAGATCTACCCACGTGCTTCTTTTCAGCCAGTTCCCATTAGAAATACATTTCTGGAAATAAAGAGAATCCCACATAGCTTCTTTGGAAAGTTTATTTGCATTTTCTATGTTTTCAGATTAAATACGTAGCAGAAAATCTTGCTGGGTATGTTTAAAATGTATATGGGAACAGGAACTCTCACAGGGAATCAAACACAATCTAGGACTTGCCTTCCTGGAGCAAAAGTAATTTTAGACCAGAAAAAATTATAAGGCTTATGGTTTTAAAGCAAACTTAATTCATCTAGATGGTTCATATCAATACCTTCAGGAAATCAGGGAAAAAAAAACAAAACAAACAACCCAGTTATCTTGATATTCATTAACATTACAAACTATTAAGTGCTTCTTTGGCAGTTCTTACAAACACAGTTATCCATCACATATCATTAAAAGGGCACGCAGAGTGAGACATGGAAAATTAATTGTATTGTAACACCACTCCAAGAAGTCACCTAACTTCAGAAAGAGCCACCAGTGGCTTCCCCAGGCTGGGTGCCCAACACCACTGTTCAGCTTGGCCCTTCAATAAAGAAAAAGCTTCAGCTCACCTCCCCAGATGATTAAGTAAGATCTTCAGCAACTTCACTACTGAAAACCACCAGTACGGAACAGCATGGGAAAGAGATCTAACTTGCTTATATAAGATATTTAATAGACTAGTAAAAGAGCACTAAGAATGACATGTCACACTGTGGTAAATGCATTTCGTGGGCACATTTGCATCTGCTGCTTGAAATCTCAATAACAGTAACAACATTAAATGTTACTATTAAGCTTCAGCTTTTAACATTAGGGTTCATAAAGCAAAAAGAGTAAAATTTAGCCTCAGTCATACACCCATAAGGACAACTGAATTCAGGTTCAGGCTTCAGGAATAAAGAACATTCTTATCACGGGAGACAAGGTAGGAAAAGAAGTTATAATATACTTAAAACCCTGCACCTCTAATTGTGACAGTGTTTAAGCAACTGCCTCTTCCTTCCACACCAAAGGCAGAACTGTGTTATGGCCTGTTGCACATGCCCACTCTTATCCAGATGGCCAGCACTGTCCAAGTTCTTCTGCTTTCCCCTTAAACTTAACTCATCCTTTATTTGGAACAGCAGTTGTGTGAAGCTTCTACCTTTCCCAGCACAACCAGCTCTAGTTCACAGCCATCAATCCCAGTAAGTTAATGCTGCAAGGCTTACTCTTTAAAGATGATAAAAGCAGTAGTGAAACTACGGATTTATGGTCAAAAAGCTAATTCAAAGCAAGTAAACTATCTACCATACAGCTCAAAAGAAATCAAAAGAGAAAACACACTATTGAACAGTGCTACATGGTAAGAGAAGAAAAAAACAACACACACCTAATTGTTTACTATTGTTTACAAGACTTTTTCTCGAATATGCTGATTTGGCAGAGCTAATAAAAGAACAGGAGCTTATCCTGAAGAGAAACTAAATCTGCCCTCAGAAAAGAAACTCCTAATAGTATTGAACCATGTTTCAGTGGCTTGGGAGGCAACACCCATGCAATGGTACCAGAATGACCAATTACGCAGTGCTCTGGCATGTAGACATGTAAAACCTTCCTATCAGAAGCCTTCTGGAGCTTCTGAGCTGCCCTCCCCTGCTGGCATAGCATCTTCAGGGTCTGCTATGGGAAAATCAATGGGAGAAGAAAAGCTACCCCGAAGACAGCACCCACCTGATGGTCATGTGGTCCCGATAATCCAGATCATAATTTTGCAGGGAGTCAGCACAGGATTCCCGCAAGACCCCTTGCTGTTGCAGGCGTGACGGTACCGTGAACTGGTGCACAGAGGCATTGGGCTGCGCAGTCGTGTGGTATGGTGGAGGAATGCTGTTACTGGTCTCACTGCGATAGTCACTATCTCGATCATCCACGGTACTGTCCGCATCTTCAAAGGCTAAGAAATAAAAGCAGTTAAGGGCACAGCTCCCTCAAGTTGCCTTGGTGGGACAGTGAAGTCCATTTAGTTTTTAAAGAATGACAAACCCCACCATTTCTGCTATGGATTGATCTCTCATTTTGCAGCTGCTTAAAACCTCCAGTTCTCTCAATTATGTATGTAACTCCAATGATGGCCTCCATAGTCTCCTTCCCCACTTCCTACCACAGAAGTTTGTTTCTCTGTAGTCATTCATAGTAACCAGATTAAAACGCTTTTCTTTAAAACATGTAAAAAACCTACCGCAAAATTTCAGATTTTGTGTTGCTGACAAAAATTAAAATTTAGATTTTGGGGTTAAAAGAAAAGCCCCAAAGATTCCCTCATGGAAAGGAGCTCTTTCCTGGATACTTTTGAACCTTTAAGCTGTAATACTACCTCCTTTTCTCAGCATCCTTAAACAGTGCCCTAGTGTTCCATGTTTTCTTTTCCAGTGCCTTTTTTTTTTCATGTAAAAGCATTAGTTTAAGAGAAACTAATGAAAGGCACTCAGTAGGAAAATAAGAAGAACTGGGAGAGCAGCTCTGCTTATAAACAATTATACTGCTCTTATAGGAGAAAACTGCTACATTCAACACACAGAGGTACATTATCTTAAGTTTAGCTGTCAATAATAACGATAACCTTCGCAAAGCAAAAAGGCTCCTTTCCAGTGAGTCCCTCTCCCTGCAGAAACACTTCTGCTTGGTAACCCTTCAGAAAAGGAAAATGTAGAGTTATAGTGAGGAAAAACATCAAAAATACAGTATTGGTGTACGGCTGTGTCTGGCTGTGCAGGATGCAAGGTTATCTTTGCAAGCTTGAAGTGAAATACATCATTAAGGCAGTGCACTGCACCATAACATGCTTGAAACAAAGGAAAATGATGATGAGCCATTATTCAGTCTCCCCGGCACTAAAAGACTGTCTGAAAAGGACAATCAAATTAAAGCCCCCTCTGGTAAGTTATTCAATGCTATGTGTCCCTCACAGACATTCACCATGAGGCTGAACAATAAAATGAAAATACTGTTTTCATTCCAGATCCTTAAACACCCCCAAATTTAATCGCTGAAATTCCAAGAAGATGGAATGCTGCATCAGGGAACACCTTTTCCTTCTACTGGCACTCCCCACACCCCGATTCCGTTGTGGTTTTGTTTGTTTGTTTGTTTTTTTAATCCAAGATAAAATCTGTCCTTGGCAATCTTTTAAAATTCCGTCTGAACCAAGTAAGATTTTACCAGCACCCTGAAGTGGACAGAATGGTAGAAAACAACATCAGCAGAAAACATCTCTGCAAAATGCAAACCACTTGAAAAAAACCTGTTCTACTCCCTTAAGTACAATCAATTCAGTTTGATTGTCCATACTGAAAATGGAGTTAAGCCTCCTGGTTTTTAGTAGTTTAAATGCTGCAGAGTTCTTGTCAGTCTCTAGTCAATTGAACAGAAATGAATAGCAATCATATCCTGCTTTATTCAAAGCACAATATCCATCAATTTTATTACAGTTCAGTGCTTAGGAGAAACACTCAAGATGTGCTATGCAAAAATGATTCGATATGCCAAAATGCCAGACCCCTCCGAGAAGCACAAAACTTTCAGGCTGTGAGGCAAAGGCTGATCACAAGACACATACCACCCTCAGACGGGTAACAAGCTGTTCCTCTTCTGAGCAACATCATAGCTGAACACTTGAGCCATTACCGTCTAACGCACAATAATTACTTTTGTTGGGACAGAAAAACTGTTTCAAAGAGCATTCTGTTGCCTCATGTAGCTGCTGGACTAATTGCTTCTTCCCATCAGATGTAATTCACATTTAAGGTAAAAATCTAAGTAACTGATGTGATACAACTTTCTTCCAGCTGTGGCTGCATAACCATTAGCAGCACTTGTCAGGGTTTCAGGCAGCCCAGCTGAGTTACAGGTTTGGTATCTTGTAAAACAACAGCAGACAAACAGCTTTAGGGATAAACAGTATATCCACCACAACTGTATAATAGCAAATACAAATCATAGTACAACTATCTGGGTCTGAAAAATAGTGACTCCAGTAACTTACCAATACTGGCACTGACTTAGTATCGGAGCTTGTGAAGACTTACACAACGAGGGTTATCAGGAGGCAGGTTGCAGCTTCTCCAAGTCAGCAACCCTGACCAGTCAACAGGCTCAGAGATTGCTGGATTCCCTGATCAGGTTGTTGGAGAAGCACTATGTGGATTTGTTAAGCAGTCATCACATCTCACCTCTCAATCATTAAGATTTCCCATGTGAACCACAGTATTTCTAACATCTAAAAATAGCTTATTAGCTTAAGTGTTAATCAAAAATTTACAGCATGTATTTTTATAAAAGGTGGCACCAGAATTTCTCCAAGTTCTTACTGGTGCTTAGCATGAGGAAGTCCCTTACAGATCATAACACAAAATGCCTCCCCAGTGACTTAGCTAAAGGATGTAAGGCTCCAGCTACCACAAACATCAATGAGGCAGGAACACGTTTCTTCTCCGATGCGTGTACCATGCACCTACAGCATCCATAGACATTAACACCGGGAAGAAATTCTCAACTGACTCATAAATAAGGGCCCTCCAGAAACTCTTATTCATGCTGACTTGCACCTACTGTATGAGCAATCTCGCTTTATTTAATAGAGGTGTTCACAAATTAAGACATTGCTCAGCCTGGTTACTAAAGCACCAAAACCTGTCCCATATATGGCCTGCACACATTATCTGTGCAAGAAAGTTTACAATGAAATGCCTGCACCTAGTGGTAATCCCATTCATTAATACACTTGACACTTTAAAATTTATTTTAAGAGACTGACAAGAACTTGCAGAAACAGCTTCAGGTATGCACCATCCCTTCAAAAAGAGGGGTCAGATATTACAGCCATCTTTCAGCAAAATGTCCCTCACAACACACATGATGTGATAAACTCAAGCACTATCTGCTTTAAAAAGATAGTGTCTTCCACAGGGAAAGTTGTGGCTTAGCCTTGGAGTCTGAAGGTGAGTTAATAACAAGATACACAGCAATAAACATAAAAAGCCAGTAATTGTCTTATGCCCATTTGAGAAATTCCACATATACCAAAGAGCTCTGAAAGGAGGGAAACTGCTCCACTCTCACTGGACCCACTGTGTGGAGTGGGGGGTAAGGCTGAAGGGGCAAGGCAGAAGCATGCTGTTCAAGTTAATAACTGAATATTCATGCATATAGGCAGCATAAGAAGAAAACCCATTGGACAGTCACATCACAAAGTAGGATTTTACAAAGAGTGAGAAAAAAAAAAAAGATTCAAGCAAGGAGAGAGCTTCTCTGAAACAAACTGTCTCCTGAGAACACTGTTATCCCTCCCCACTCCTGCCTCCAGGAATTATTACGTCACTGCTGCAAGGCAGAACACATACAGCTTTTAATATACTGACTTCGAGGCCACTTTGTCCAGTCCTGTCATGCCAGCTCCACTAGTCTCATTTAACCTCTAGCAACGTTCTTACAGCAAGCTTCAGGACGGGAAAGCAAGCTAACAGAAAAATTA
Source organism: Chloroceryle aenea (assembly GCA_013399075.1). Taxonomy (NCBI): domain Eukaryota; kingdom Metazoa; phylum Chordata; class Aves; order Coraciiformes; family Cerylidae; genus Chloroceryle; species Chloroceryle aenea. The sequence continues at coordinate 20,857 of VWZY01007476.1, read as the reverse complement.
CAGGTGGCTAGATGAATACACTTTCAGAAGCACTTTTGTTGTTCTAAGGTCCCAATGCACAGCAGGAGTTCCTCAACTTCCATTCAGCTGAAATGACCTCCTGCTTTTCTAGCAGTGATGTGTCATCAACCACTGAGATCTGCAGTCAAGTACCCAAGCTTTTCCTCCACAAATCTGAGCAAAAACTTCGACAAAAGCAGTAAGTGCAGCACACTCAGGCACTTGGGAAGAAGGAGGTTCATGTAAGGTTCTATATCCCAAAATCCCCACAACTTCTCCAAGATAAGCCACTGAGCTTTTCACAGCTTTTGTCTATTTTTATAACAGTAGGAAAGAAGAAAGTATATGAACTGAAGGAATGCCTTCCAGTCCAAGTCCAGAAGAAACCTCTGCCAGATCCACACCAACATGCTGTCTCCTCAGCTGATGTTGTAGATTTACAATTAGAAGTGTATGTTCCATTACATTGTCAAGATAAAGGATTTCACTTGTAAACATCATCAACACTGCTCCAAGCCTGCCTGGATTTCAAAGAGGCCAGCACAGGACAGATGGAGCAGAGGGCAGGAAGAGGAGAGCTCCATGAATACTAGGACTTTTTGAAGCAAAACCACCTCATGACAACAAAGGAATAAAAGAAAGCTACTTAGAACACCAACCTTTGTTTTAGTAGCATAAAAAGTTTAGTTAATTCTCAGTTATCCTACTGCACCCCTGAGAATAATCCCAAACAACTGAGATATCCAACAGTGACAGCATGAGGAGGTTGGTCAATACTGTTGGTGCCCAAAGACTTAGCGGTTTGATGAAAGACAGGAGAACAAGGAGAACAAAACACATTGTGGAAGGGCAAACTGAGAAAGCTTATGAAACACAGAACAAGTCCATGTGCGAAATGTACTGTAACATGAGCCGGACATTAGACTTAAGTTACTTGGCGGTGGTGTCCTCTCCAAATTCCATTATGTCTAAAATGGAAAAGCATCAGGCAGAATCTTCTCCCTGCTGGCAGTGCTCACAGGGACCTTTCTTTGCATACCCCCTTCAGCAACAGCTTTGCTCTTGGTTTTGACACAGGGAACAGACACCTTCATTTTAAGACTGAGGGACCAATCTTTACGGGCCCTACAGGCAGCAGAAACCATGCACTGTATCTTCAGCAGAAGCCTTGGCTGTTGGAACTTGCAAGTCTTCCAGAAAGTCAATATGCTTCATGCACATTTTCTGGAAAAATTAGTGAAAAGTCTGTGGACTCTGCAAAAGTTATCCAACCAGTCTTCAGGTGCAGGCATCGGCTCTACAGATCACAGACAGCTGCAATACCTGAGTTTTATCTTTCTAAGGCTGGTAAGCACTGGTTCAAGCAAAACCCTACCACTTTTGCCATGACACGATTTCACTGAGTTTGAGTATCTACAACACCTACAAACCTTCCATCACACTGGTGTGCACAGTGGTCTGCTTTCAGACTTGCTCCTATTTACAGTTTCTAGAATTGTGATCAGTTCCAGCATATCTTTGCATTTTAAACAATCACTACAGATTCCCTTGTGCTTTTCAGTTACTACAGGCATTGATTTGTGCTTACATGGGTTTGAAGATCGAAACAGAAGACCAATACAAGCTGAAAACCAGAATCATCTCTACGGGAAAAGAGAACAGTCCAACTCTGCCATCTTACCCTCAGATTCCAGTAGAAGGCACAAGCAACTCATTGAAAACATGGCCAAAAAAAAAAAAAAAAAAACCTGAAAAGATGAGCAGCCATCGACCCACACAAATATGAAGACTCAGTGAAAGCAAAAGAAAATACAATGGAACAGATTTTTCTATATGCATGAATATTTCCACTTTCCTTGTACTGGAGCATGCTGCATCACTATAGTACCAGAAAACTTGCAAGAAATCAAACTGTTACGTACTCAGCTGCTCTCCCCATCCGAAATAACTCCAGTTGCCTGCATGTAACACAAATGGCAGCAAAGAATAGGAATGGAAAAAGAAAGCTTAGAAAAATAAACCACAAGAATACTTTTCATGTATTTCAAATGCCTTACAGGTTGTGAGCTTGAAACCATAAGATAATTGTTTCATTTCTATATATAAAATTAAATTTATTTTTGGGGCTTACTCTTCACTATCCAGTTTGTTTATGAGACATTCTGAAGATTAAGATCACTATAAACTCTAGGAATTAAGTAATTGTGCATTTATTAACACAAGTAACAAAACATTTTTCAACTCACTACTTAGCAAGAGTAGTTAAACACTGTTATTTTCTAGAACACACGTTATCAGGATTACAGACAGAATGTCCCAGAAACCAGAGCCCGGTTATGAGCAGTATTCAATTGTAGGCTAGACTGTGCAAGTCAAAGGGTAAAAGCTGCTTCATGTTTTCACTTCTTCCCACTTCCCCAAAGTTAACCCAGCAGTGAAAGCACCACACTAGTAATAACAGTGTGAAAAAACATCTGTGTGCATGAAACTAGTGCTTTAACTAGATGCATACTCTGGGGAAAAAACTTAACAGAACTCTTCCACCACCCTAAGAATGCAAATAGTCACAAGTTACTTCTACAACAGTAAGCAAAAATCTCAATGATAAAACTAAAGGTGATAACAAATGACAGCAAGTTCACACTACAGCTAAACTGCAAGCTGGTAAGCCAGTGAAGCTATTATCGATATCCATGTTGTCACCCCAGGGTCATACTCAACATGATGGAGACAATAAAATACTACATACAACCTGCAAGCACCTTGGAAGGACGCACACAACTGGCAGCTCCCAGAACAGCTCCAGAACCAGCAATTCTGTAAGACTGTGTGATGCTTTATAAAATGAAGTTTAGAAGTGAAGCAGTGTTGATGTGTAAGTGTAGCAGGCAATAAACAAATCCTTCACATGCAGGCAAAGAACAACTTAGAGCTTTGTGTCCTAGCCACCAGCCTCATCTTCAGCTGCCAGCCAGGCACAGAGTTGCAGGAGGGAGACAGCTCACAGAATTCAATAAACCCCTCCACCTGCCCTCACTAACACGACTCACGAAGCTAGAATGAGCTAGTTCTTGCTTTTAGCTAAAATTTTAAAAAACAGTGCTGAGAGGAAATATCTTTGTCCTAAAAATTCACCACCAGACTACTACTTAAATAAGCAAGAACTTGTCCTGGTGAGCAGTTTGGCTTCCCAAGGGTTTAGTCCTTACACATGGTTACTACAGAGGGGTTCTGTTGCCATTCCAATTCTAGGTGGGAAGAAAAGATGAACAGGAAAGAGCTAAATGCTCACAGACATGGACTATCCCAAGAAAAAAAAAGCAAACCAGGGATTAAGCCTCTCTCTGAGTAATAATGGTACATCAGAGCTACAAGCAGGTTGCTCCGTCCTTCTCATACATAAAAGTTTTGCAAAGTACTGCAGGTCCTGAGATGCACCTCAGCATTTCAGGATCCCTGGGCTCTAGGCTCTTACACACCCATGTGGTGCTTTGTACAGACACGGCCATAGTTCAGGTTTAAGTGGCACTTCTGTTATCTCATAGACCTTCAAAGACAGGTCGGTCCTAAAGGAGTAGTTAGAGGAGAAAAACTAAAAAAGAAAAAAGTAACATATGTATGTTTGCTTTGGTAATTAAACAAAGCAGCTCTGATGGAGTATGTGTGTGGAAAAAAATAAATTATATTTTTTAGCAGGTTGATTTAGAAAGAGCCACATATTCAATTCATACAATGCTGAATGCGTGCAGTTTCCATGGAGTATAAGAGGATTATTCCTCTCCTGTCTACAGGAATAACAAAAAAAACCCCACTTTTTTCTTGTTTATATAATTAGTGAGAAAAACTAAAGTCCATAGAGTTGAGCACCAGCAGACTACAGACATGACAAATGCTGTTTTTCTGGTCTCCAGCAAGTGTGACAAGCCACCACTTGGACAATGCGTCTGAGCCAGCTATGATGGCAAGATGAAGGTGCACTCAGATGCATGAGAAGCCTGCCAGGATCCACCAGCCAGTGTATACATGGCCCTGACCACAGGGCTGTCATCTCAGTCTTGTTTTTTATGACAACAAAAGTTGACAGATTGCCTGCTGAACAGCTTTGACAGCAGCCTGAGTGTACTTCAGGGGAAAAGGAGCAGAGAAGGAGGAACACACAACCAAGGTGGCAAAGAAAACCAAATAAAACGTGGCAAAGAGAGGTAAGAGGAGGGACAACCAGAAGAAAGGGTATGGAAACAAAAGTCAGGGAGAGCAGGAGCATCAGAGGGGGACATGGGAAGATGGATGAGGAAAAAGCTTAAGAAGCTGACAGAAGAACTCTGCACTGATCTTTAATACGCTGTAATAAATAGGTCACGTTGAAGAGAAGACAATTTCCTATTAAAGTATATCAAATAGCTAATCTGTATCTCATCCCTGAAAATCTCAAGCTACTAACACATGGGATAAGAATCTCAGTAAATCCTTCCCTCAAAAGGTTCCATCTCAGATAAATAGTGGGAGAAGGAAGCCAACGGTTAGGCATTTGCAGCCTAGATTATTAGACCACAGACCCAGAAAATCTCTGCAGTGGCACAACAGCATTTCACTCAGACTACCTGCTAGTGAAATCCATGTCATTACTCAGAAGTGAATGCATATGTAACATCCCAAAGAAACTGATGAATAAATACTGGAGACACCATTAGTTTCCAAATTAAGTATGCAGATCAAAAAAACTACAGAGTAAATGGATCTTACCTGTTCTGCACCCTTACCCAAAGATAAAATTCCTAGACCAACAGAAATGGATCTTACCTGTTCTGCACCCTTACCCAAAGATAAAATTCCTAGACCAACAGCCTCTGCACAAAACTCAGCACAAGCCACTGTAACCTGCACGGAAGGAAATAGTGGCTATTCGAGGGAAGAGAGAAAGCCTGACCCCTGACACCAGCCCAGACTGTTCTTAGTCTGTTATCACACTACTACTTGCAGTTTCAAACTACAACCAGAAGAAAACCACCGAGTGCTCAAAACAAGCCTCACAGATACCATGTCTCTCTTTGGAAGAGAAACATCACCACCTCCTGAAGTCAAAAGTCCTCAAACTGACAGTGATAGCCCTAAGCCAGCTACTTAGCTGTCTACCTTACTGCTACCAAGTTCCTTATGAGAAGTGTGAAAACCTCAGAAACTTCCAAAGCCACAATAGAGACCATTATTTCCATGCCTAGAGTGAATAGCAATGGGCGCCAAGAAAGGCAGGGTGCAGGGAAAAGCAGCTGTCTTTAGACACCAACTTCTTAACCTGCAAGTTTTCTCACACTGAGACCTTGGGTCTTGGCTAACCAGGGCATGCTACAACTAGAGGTTAACTGGGAAGGCCATGATGCAAGAGTGAACAGAAAGAGATGTGATAACAGAGCAAGGAATTTTCAGACAGAATCTCAAAACTCTGCTTTTGTTTGTTTTAGCTAACACCCACTTTGCTTCAGCATCTAACATTTCGGATAAAAGATTAATTTATTAAAAATTCAACACATATGCTGCTTCATTTAAGATTCAGGAGCTAACAGTATGTATCTCAGTCCTTCAGCATAATCACAGAAGACCTGGGCTGACAGTCTTGATATTTTGAAGGTTAATGAAAACAGAATTTCTTCTTAGCCTTTTCAAGTTGTTTTTCTGCTTCATGAAAATAATATGCATAACCTCACTTTAAGAAAAAAATGCCTTCCAGATCACCTCTGGGAACAAGTTTAAGTCCGTACAAACTTGAATTGACAACACCAAGAAGTCCACACAGACAGAAAATGGGAAGATGTAATTCTAAAAACATACAACATACATTAACACTGGAATAGATGATACAGACAAGTCAGCCTAGTTACTGTGTGCTCTTGAATACCAACAGCGTGTCGTGGTTATCACCTTCTTTTGTATTCATAAGTTTTGGTACTCAAAAAGTGAGGTTTCATATAAACCTTCAATTAGAGACTAAGTGATGCCAGCAGCCTGATGCCTTGGAAGCTACAACATTCTTATCGTTAACACATTTAATTTCCCACAGTTAGCTGAACATAACATATGCTCATTCTGCATCTCAAATACACAACTATTCAAGGAGGAACTCCTCCCACCACACACTGTCAATCCTGGATCAGCCGGGACACCGTAGAAAAGCAGAAAATTCACGTTTTTAAATGCAGCATAGTGTGATTGCCTGTGTGCTCTTTTGTTGAATTTTTTTACAAGTCAATGAGAGTGTCTGAGACCTACTATTACCATCAGAACTTTACTGTTTACTGCTGTCCACTNTGGTTTTAAACTAAAAGAGGAGGAATTCAGACTAGATGCAAAGAAGATATTTTTTTATGTTGGTGGTGGTGAACCACAGTCTCAGGCTGCCCACAGGGGTGGTAGATACCCCATCCCTAGAAATAGTCCAGATCAGGTTGGATGGGGCTTTAAGCAACCTGCTCTAGTTGAAGATGTCCCTGCCCACTGCAGGGAGGTTGGAACTAGATGACATTTAACAGCCCCTTCCAATTCAAAATATTCTATGATTGAGGAAATGAGCCTAAGTTGTACCACGGGAGGTTTATATTGGATATTAAGAAAAAATACTGATGGTGAAGCATTGGAACAGGCTGCCCAGGAAAGTGGTGGAGTCACCATCACTGGAGGTGTTTAAAAAACACATATATATGGCACCTGGTNAATTAATCCTCCCATTATATCCCATGCTGAGTGAAGACAGAGAGCACCTAAACAAGTTTATAAAAGTAAATGGAGTTCAGAAAATTATGCCACATTTGTTGCTGATAAAGTACCGTTTATAGAACACAAACAGAGCTGTGAAGAGAGAGGCAGAGAGTTGGGGTTGTTCAGCCTGCAGAAGAGAAGGCTCTGAGGAGACCTTCTTGCAGCCTTCCAGAATTTAAAGGGAGCCTGTAAGAAAGATGGGGATGGATTTTTTTAACTGGGTCTGCATGTTGCAACAGGACAAGGGGTGCTGGTTTTAAACTAAAAGAGGAGGAATTCAGACTAGATGCAAAGAAGATATTTTTTTATGTTGGTGGTGGTGAACCACAGTCTCAGGCTGCCCACAGGGGTGGTAGATACCCCATCCCTAGAAATAGTCCAGATCAGGTTGGATGGGGCTTTAAGCAACCTGCTCTAGTTGAAGATGTCCCTGCCCACTGCAGGGAGGTTGGAACTAGATGACATTTAACAGCCCCTTCCAATTCAAAATATTCTATGATTGAGGAAATGAGCCTAAGTTGTACCACGGGAGGTTTATATTGGATATTAAGAAAAAATACTGATGGTGAAGCATTGGAACAGGCTGCCCAGGAAAGTGGTGGAGTCACCATCACTGGAGGTGTTTAAAAAACACATATATATGGCACCTGGTGACATGTTTTAGTGGTCATGATAATGTTGGGTGGACAGTTAGACATGATGATCTTAGATGTCTTTTCCAACCTTAATGATTCTATTCTATTACCTAACATTTACCTATATTCAAAATAGCAAAGAGGAATATAACATCCTACAGCAGCAGAGATAAAAGATTATATCTTGTTTTCCTCCTGATTTTCAAACTTGGACTTTCAGTACAAGCCTCATTGCTCAAGGACACATATTTGAGGCTTGTGTATAAAGAAAGACAAATATTACTTTTTCCATCAGTTTAAAAACTTTAATCTAGTTTTTCAAGGGTTATTTTCTACTGTGGTAACAAAACCCAAAATATTTTATGTTATTGATATGACATTAAAGGATTACTAATAAAAGTTTCTAAGGCTTTAAAAATATATCAGGCCAAAACTAAGCAGCATTCATGAAGAGCACTAAACAAATGATGAAATCTGTACTGATTAACAGAGCATTTTCTGTTTTTGATCACTGCTTATAGAGAAGCATAACAGTATTAGCAGCGTTCAGCATTTCAGGAAGAGCTTTCAGTTAGGGGCCTATTTAAAAGTCAAAGCTTTACTACCTTGTCAACACCTTCCAATACAGTATGTACTTTAGGAAAACAACTAACAAAATGCACTTAGAGGATGAGCAGTAAAGCCACAGACCTGCTCTCCTCTAAAGTTCATGAATAAGTCAAACTTTTTTACTGTATAATATTCTAATATGGCCAGTACTTTTAAGTTCCACTTGCTGAATACTTTTCTTAGACATATGCACTTCTGAAGTAGCAGCTTTAGCCTAAAAATGCAGGCATATGTTTTAGAGCAAGACCTTGAATCTTTCCTTCAGAGCACACCTATCATACCTGCAGGCAGCCCAGTGAGTGTGTAACACAAAAGCACAAGAAAAAGTCTCCCAGATAGGATTTATCCTAAACAAAGAGGAACAGGAGCTGCCAGTTACCAGGAAGCAGAGTGGCCAAGGAACTTGCTTTCCCAGCCCATCATCAAACTACCACAAGACAGCTCATACAACAGCTTCACTTCCATAGACAAGAGTAGCTTTTCATTTGCCTAACTTAAAAAAAAAAATAAAAATCACACATTATGTTTTGCATTACACTTACACTGAACATTTTTTTGAGGACTGCTGTAAAGATTACTATTTGCACTGTGGACTGGCGTTTTACTGTTCCAGTGAACAGCTTTTTAATGACTGCAGCACAGTCTTTAGTGTCATCTACTCCTGAGAAGGGTAAAAGAATCCCTGATCTCCTCCTTACCCTTACCTAGAGATGTCATATGTAGCTGCTGTCTCCTGTTGCTCTTAAGTGCAGAAGCAGGCTGGTAACCAGAGGAAAGGAACAAAACAAAAAACAAAACCAAAACAAAGTACCCACCCAACACACACCACCCAGCACACACCACCCAGTAAGAATACAGGCATGTAGTACACATGATTAAAAGCTTTTTGATGGTACCTAGCCTTGAAACCTTGGTATAGAATTTTTTTATGTATTTTTTGGTTTTCCTCTTTGTTAACTAAAAAAAAAAATCTCTTTGTAAGAAATCACCAGCACATTTGCCAGTTCACCCCATTAAACACTGAGAGGCAGCAGCCAACATTTCTTTGACTAAAATAAACCATAGCATTTAAAGACAGCACAAGAGGGCTTGTCTAAAGAACTGCATATGTAACCTTGGATGGCTATGACTTCATTCCATGGAAACAGGCTGCAGTGCACATCCTGCCAACAAAGCTACTTAAACGAATTTTACACAGCCGCCAAGGATCCAGAGGCTGTCCAGATCTGTGCACTTGGTGTGAAAACCCCAGCATCAGGGTTTGCTACCTCCAACCCAATGGCACATGAATGGCATCACAAAGATGCTACTATCCTCAGCACAGGACCTTCAGCACAAAATCAGTGTGGATGTTACCAGGACTTGCTGGGGAGTTGGGAGTTTGGGTCAGGGAGGGCAGCATCTGGCTTTTCAGCAGACAAAGCTCCTCCATCAGTGCCATGGAAAGCACCACAATCTTAGCATTAGATTTAGTCTATGCAGAAGA
>VWZY01007474.1:34343-65533 GCA_013399075.1 Chloroceryle aenea | reverse complement strand
AAGCAGGTAAAAAAAAAAAAAAGATAACTTTAAAGGGTTAAACCTCTCATTTAGTCTGAAGAAGGTATAATAGATATACTGGGCTTATACTAGTCAAAAATAATGTAAAAGTAGGTATCTAAAAATTCAGTTTGCCAAATAATAATTATTCTGTTTTGGTTTTGTTTTGTTTTTTACATATTTCAGGGAATTACTGATTGACCTCCATCTCCAATAGACTGATCACAACCAAATCCCTATACTGTGGCTTTCTGCTCCCCTAAAATAATCAAGAACTATGCAGTACTTAGGAAAGTAAGCATTTCTGGAAAATAATCCAAAAACTATATACAAAGCAGGAACCTATCTAACACTAGATAATAGAAAACAGGGAAGACAGTGGCTGGGACACCAACCCCTGCATAGTTGCCAGGTGTCTGATTAAGGACTGTGTGCAGATCTGTCCACCTGTAAGCTGAAGGCCAGAATTTTCTGCTGTGTGTTGACATGTACAATTGCACTTCGTAAAAACTAATCAGGGATCATTATTTTCCCTTACAGCATTGTCACAGAGGTGAAGGTAGTGCCACTGTTCATCTTTTGTGCTACAAAGCAATTATTATACCGTTCAACCAGGGGGAGACCCAGGTTCATTTTTTTCTCTGTCTAGGACTCAAAAGCTCTATCTTCTATGTATTAGTAAATGTCCTAGCTACTAGCTAGACAGAAAGCTAGCCCAGAGGGCATTTTGTCCCTCCAAGTGGCAAAATTCATGAAAAACAGAAGTGAGAAGGAAAGTATAGATTTTGCAGCCTTAGATGAGGGCACATATCTGAGAACAAGGAGACACAGGATGATTTAGATTTGCTTTATATTGGATGGAGAGAGAGGAATTTCTGTAACACGATTTACCTGAATAATTTTAGATGCATTCCTTAAGATGAATCACACCCTAAAATCTTCTATTTCTCTGAAATAAAGGCAGTCTAGTGTCAGACTCCAAATTCTGCTACAAGCAAAAGAGAAAACATGGAGCCAAGAAAACAATGTTTTAAAGGTCTCATAGCACATACTGCCTAATTAATAAATGCCTTATTAATTGATATAGTTAAAACTGAAATACAATAATGTCTTTTTACTATCTATCCATTTTTGTAGATGTTATGCTCATCTTTGCTGTGATTTGCTTGGTCTTAAGGATGACTCTTCAATCTTTCTCAGGAATGATAGGGGTGGGATGTTGTAGCAGGGTCACAGTGAGTTGCCAGCATCCTCAGGTCTTCACCAGAAAATGTCACACTTCTTTCTCTTTAGGCTTGGGATCTGCTTTGGATTCTTGGATTCTTTTTATATGTTTCAATGTCACAGCCTGTTTCCTTCTCTGGGCTGACAGCTGCAGCCTGTCAGTGGCCACTGCACCCCTGGGAATTGACTATCAGGAGTGTGTGTGCCACCCCCGCTCCAGTGGAGCCAGTCCCAGAGCTGAAGCTGGAGCAGGGGAGGCAGAAGTCACTGGCTCCAGCCCAAGGGTTAAACTGGTGACACCCAGCTCAAGCCATGGTGAGACTGAGCCCCCACACTGACAGCTCAGTGCTCAGCCAGGACATCCCTCTGCTAAGGGCAAAAATAATATTTACTGGGATGCACTAGTTACCTATCTCCCATATGAACAGTATCATAAATCTGCTATTGCTATTACACTAAACCCCCATCCTCTTCTTTTATTTTTTTCTGTTTATTTCAAAGTGATCTGAAGCACTAAATTGAGTACTTGTGTACAAGTCCTTAAAATTTTAGTAAATGAACAGAACCATTTTTTCAAAGCCTTTAGGGACTCTTTAATTTTCAATGAATGGAATGTGTCTAGAACAGGCACTCTACTAAATACATGCCACGGTAACAAAAAAAGGACACAAAAATAGTATCAGATATATATTTAGTTACCATTGTATTAATTTACCATGATGTTTTAAGTCCATATGTGCTGATTAATTATGACTTTTAAGACACATTCACATCAAGAAACAAAATAATTTTGTCTTTTTAACTACTAGTAATATTGTAATAAGAACTAGTCTCAGTTCTTATTCTGAAGCAGGTTTCTTATAATTTCTACTACATAGCAATTTGAATTCAAAGTAAAACAAAAGCCACATCTATTTTTAAAAATTCCAGTCTCTACTGGAAGGGATTCAGGTACATGTTCAGATTCATCTATAGGTTAAAAGGCTTAGTTCCAAGCTAGCAGATAACTCAAGAAAGCACCTATTATGTATTTTGACTGTACTGGGTTTAGTGCTCAAAATGTCTCAGCTGGGCCAAATCTCTTACAAGAACAGCTCAGAGATTTCAGCATGTTGAGTCCAGAAGTCTAGCTGTGTTTTGATCTCAGATATGATCCCTAGTAAAAACCTAATCTAAATCAAAACAGTGTCATTAATCAGCATCTTGTCAGCTTAAGTTAATAGTACCTACTTTTATACTAGAAAAAAATATCATCCTTATATAACTATTTAGAGTTGACTTTATGTATTTTACTCCCATAAAGGGGAAGGGTACATATCAAACTAATTTTATATAAGTTTTTTCTATCCTAACATATTGCTTAGTTCCTGACAGAAATATGGTGTCTTAAAATTTCATATATATATTATACTTTAAGAAAATTAATCTTTGTCATACAATGCTGTCGTCATTTATGTCATCTGCTGCTCTTAGGACAATTTTTTTGGCACAGGTTGCCTCTGGAATATTTTGGCAAGAATTCACACATTTATTAAATACAGATAATCTGTACTGCTGAGGGGAAGCATAATAAATAACAAATAAATTTAAGATAATTAATTTTAACAAAAGAAAAATAATGTAGTAGTAGTTCATATCAAACACATGTAACACAACTGAAGTGGTTGCTTGGCAACAAGGACCAGAACATTGGAGAGCACTAAATACCTACAGTTCTTTTATAGAGTCTTGCCTGTAACACAAAGAGGGAGCTGATATTCATTGACAGGTTGGTTTGCCCACTGTGTGAGTTCTGACTGCATGTCCTTTTGTGACTAAGAGTTTGCATTTCTCTCTTTAGATTGCTGGTGGTATTTATCCACTTCTTCATGTTAACCTATAATGCCAAAACCAGCAGCCATTAGATGAATTTGGTGAGACTATCTGTCAGGCTTCCAATATGATTTAGAATGTCCTTTGGACCACTTATATCTGCTCTTTCAGGAACTGACAAATTTTGAGACATCACTGCTGGAAAGACTTTTTCAAAACTGTATTTCTTAATGACATTGTAAAGGGATGGGTTTCCTTTCACAGAACATTTCAGGTGTCAGTATCTACAATACGCTGAAATCCAGACTTCTCTGGTTTCTGTGCTGTGAAGCCCACAGGCCATGACTAGGTCCAGACTTGCAGATCTTCAAGGAACTATAATTGAGAAGATCTGTATAACTATTAAGCTCAAACCAAGACTTGAACCCACCTAGAGTAGGATCGTTGGAGTACTTTGCACCTGGCCTTTGTAACATGCATTTTTGTAGCTCCTGCACTCCCCAGTATGAAAGAGCCCCAAGGCTGCCTGTTGTAAAAATTAATGGCATTTGTAAACCATGTAAAGCTAGGCTACTTAGCTGTTCTTTAGGAGAAGTAGCATGACCTTGAAAAGCTGAGGAGTCAAGGATACTGTGACCTGAGCCTTTTTGCTGACCTGGCACTCTATCATCAGCATAGATACTATAGTCTTCCCTGCAAGGCAAACTATTTCAGAGTTTTGGAGAAAGAAAAAAATTGCTCACGGCAAAAAATATAATGTATTAACTTAGAGTAAGTGCTTCCTACACAGATGCTCTATTGCCTCCTATGTTCCAGATGAAACACTTAATGCACTGGTAAAATATCCTCTGCCTCGAAATACCAGCAGATTTTTTTATTAAAAATTAACCTCATATCTACTGTTTTGTCACATATGATGTTAACAGTGCTTACAATAGCGTAATGAACTTCACTGCACTCATGGAGGGATTCCATCTAAAGAGAACTTAACATCCTCTGGACTGAGTTCTCAGCATCAGTACAATGGAAGCTCAGCATAAAAGACAATAAAAAAATAAATTAAAAATTGTAGAGCAATCTTTTATTTTTTTTCTACTTGAGGTTCATTTCTGTAATCAAGCATAACCTACTCAGAGACAGAGTCTATCATAAAGACTTCCATCTGTTTTATCACAGAAAAGAGCTAATTATTCAGTGCCAATAAGATTTATAAAAGTACCATGGTGCTTTTGTTCCTCTTGGTAAAACCCAACTTTATTTCTCCTTTGGTTATGGAAGACATTTGTTTATGTAAATTCATCTGTTCTCTCACAGCCTTCTCTTTCAATTTTCACTTTTAAGCCTGAAACTTCAGATTATTGCTGATGTCAGGAAAGTTCTTTAAAAATGAGTGAGAATATGGCACCACAATCATGAAAAGAAGAGAATTTATTTACAACTTACAGCTATACAAACTTTCTTTAAAATAACTTCCATAGTAGGTTAATGTTCCCATCCTGTGGACAGGCTATCTAATGATAAAAGACAACAGTTTCAATAACATACTTTTTTATTCTTAGTCAGTAAGAGAAAACTAAATAACTTTCAAGACTAAATATGCTTCAAAGGGATTAAAACCAGACACAAAATGTAAAACAATGTGAAATAAACAAGAGAGAGTTTTATTATCTTCTTCTTCCACCTGACTACAGTGGATGAATAAATCTAAGGTAACTACTTTTGATTTAACTGTCTGTGGAGAATATCCATACTGGTGGATAAGCTACAATTAAGATCTTTCTTTTCTATTTAATATTCTTAACTCAAGAATGAGAGTGAAGTGTTTTCCATTAATGGGCCAATATAGATTGTGATTTCATAGAAATTCCTTATGGCTGTTTATGAGAACAACGTGGGAATGTAAAGGAAGGTTCAGGTGTATGTACTAGTTCCAAATAATACACTTAGTTTTTTACTGTCTCCCTGGAGTTCACTCTACATTTGGTTCCCCATTTAACATAATATCACTGAGCTTTAATACAGCTTCACATATAAGAGCTTCAGCAATTTAACTGTGTTTAGTGATCTTAAAGTGATCACAGCTGTAATGCAGAACTAGAAAAAGGCTTTTGATGCTTAACACCTATAAACCTGTCATTGTAGATCACAGAAAATCTATTATACCAGTGAACACTTTCTGCTTCAAAAAGAGATGAGCAGGAAAACATTTTATGGCAATTTGAGAGGCATTTAATGGTGTGAATCACTATTGAGAAGTTTTTTATAAATGTACTAAGTCCAATATAATACTTGAGCCTAAGAATGTGACAATCATTAGCTTATAATTCTATCACTTCATAGGCTGTATCAAGTGTTAATGAAAATTACATTGGAGGACTTAGCAGAAAACAAAATATACAACAACTATGACAAGCTGTTGTTTGAAAACATAGCAAATGAGAGTATCAGATATGTATTCATAGTTTTGTAATAGCTCCTGCTTATCCTTTAGTTGTCATGGTTCTTTCAAGGCAATGAAGCTGGTGAAAGTTCACTTTTGGATCTTACACTCCTTGGGAACATGGTAAAATATTCTTTAAAATTACAGTGTCCACTGGGGCCTTGAGGTGGCCTCTGTCTCTCATTATATTTTCTCATAGAAGATGTGACCAAAAAAAAGAAAAAAAGCTTAGAATCCTTGCCACATGGTTGTGATTTACAGTCATCAGCTAACATAGCTTGGGATCCATTGTAACTATAACATCTTAAAAGAAATTACTGAAGAAAGCCGAAACAGACTGATCTGTCTTCACTGAGCACACTTTTTTTGTTCTTTGCTTTACTTGATTAGTCGTACCCCTCCCACACTGTGCAGTTAAGTGTGTGTTTTATGATAAGAGTGAGACAACTTCAAATTTCTCAAGCTGATCAACTGGTCATCCAATAAAATTCAATGTGTGGTACTTGAGGTGATCCATCAATGAATTCCCAACACTGATTTCAGAACTATAACAACTGCAATGTGCAGAAGATGTTGCTTGCAACTAGTGCAGTGTACCTCCAAATACTTATACTAGTACTATAAATGTCAGAAGAGTAGTGGTCAGTATGGGCTAATTGCTAAGGTTCCTCAGCAGGTTTCACAGTGCTAAACTGTGCTGGTAAAGCTATTGTGATATCTCTACCACAGCAAGATATTTTAAAACTTGGTCCTCTGTAACTATATAAGCTGATTTCCTCACCAGAAAATTCTATTGACAAAGATTTCACAAGTTCTGAGAGCTTTTCATAGAAGATGAAAAATTTATTAGGGATGAGATTCAGTTCAAGAAGTGAATGCCTAAATGGGAGTGTTTTGAGAAATATATAAAGGCATATTAAATTCCCAATATAATAAGTGGAGCTTTGTAGTACAGACACTTAGCTGCCTGAACACAAATACTTGGTACCATTTTAGATTCCATAGGATATCTTGCTTGGTGAGAGCACTTAAATAATGTCTTCTAGCCCTTCAGTATCCATAGGGTAATCTATAGGCTTCTAGTATGTACAGGATAATCAGTTGATTAAACATCTGTTTAATAAACTGAATTGAACTCTTGATCATCTGAACAGTTCTCTAAGAATCACTGATAGTACTAACCATATCTCAGCTACCTGAAGCAGCTAGTAACACCCACACTTAACTTTCAAAATTAAACTGAATTTCTGTCTATAAATCTCAGTCTATGAGATTCTACTATTTTATCCCAAGACATTCTAAGCAAAATTGCAAAGTCCACTTAGTTTAGACTTCAAATATAGTGAAATACAAATCTGAAAATTCTTTACATAGAAACCTGTTTTCTAATTGGAATGTCTCTTAATTAAAAGTTGATGGTGCAAAATGTGATCTCTGATGATTGACATAAATCTACTCCATAGACGGATTCTTTAGAACAGAGAAGTGAAAACTACAAACATCACAGTGGAGAGTGATCTATGAAAATTGCATCCAAGAGCTGTCATGATTCCTAGGTATTCTCTGACTAAACCAGAATTAAAATATCTTTTCATACTGAAATGGAAAACAGTCTAAATCTCAATATAAGAGATCTACAATTCTTGTGTAAATGGATTAGCTCTGCACAATGCATGATGATGACTGTAGCAGCAAGTTCATGCTCATTCTGAAGAATGTTACTGATGCTCTGAAGCTACACAGAGCAATAAATCATCATCTCTGCTTATAACTTGTCAGCTAAAATTGTAAATCTTGCAGGAGTCTTGTAATAACACTCAGGTCTTGGTAACAGAAAAAGATATTTGATTTCTTAAATATTCAAATTCAACTTGATAGTCATAGTACCTGTCCTGGGTTTAGTTTGCGTTACTTATCACAAGCAGCTGCTGGCCCAAGCAGTTGGAAGGGACCACAGCTGGGAGGGGCCACAGCTGGGATAAACAAAAGAACCAGCCAATGGGATATTCAATACCATAGTGACATGATACCTGCTACATAAGGGGAGTGGGGGAAGCAATGAGTGAATGGGCTGTGTGGTGCTTAGTTGCCAGCACGGTTAAACCATGACAGTTGTTTTTTGTGGCCAACGTGGGGCAAGAAGCTTTGAGGTAAAAACAAATCTGACTACAGTGTATTGAAAAAAAAAAAAATTAATATACACTTTTTATATTGGTTAAACAGTGCATGTGCACAATGCTGGTTCATTTTTTTCCATGGTGGTGTCACATAAACTTTTATATGTACCATGCATTCCCCCTGGTACTATTTATCATCTTGAGGAAACAGGTTAGAAATATCATGGTCCTATATCAGATATTGGCAGCCTATGATATAACTATTATTATTATTTGTCAGTAAATTGAAATGCTTAGAAGCAGCATAGATTGAGTTTTTATAACTGTAATACCAGATTTCCTTTAGCTGTTACAGTTTGAATGTTGAATGCTAGTCTTTTGAAAATCACTCATCTATGTGTATCAAAATGAGACATAATTTGCAGTTGACTGAAGGAATAAATATCAGCTGTCTCCCACAATGTTAATACCCTGTAAAGAGAATATATTGCAAAAGGATCCTCTCATGTACACAAACCTGAATTTTATTAGACAAAGATGATTTTCCAATGGAAGATAAATAATGCTTTAAACATGGCCTTTATCATGACCATGGATTGTGAGGAAAAGGGCAGTTTCTGGAATTAATGAAGAGCAGAAAATCCAATACTGCTATTGATATGAACTTTTTTTTTTTTTTTTTTAACCTGAAGGATCTCTGTTCAGAAAGATGTCCACATCTATAAGAGGAAAAAACCAAAATCCTTTATTTTAGTGTGACAATCCATCTGAGTAGTACCTTTTTCTTGATAACAGCATGCTTTAAAGTTGTACTGACAAATGTCAATTTATTGTCATGACAAGGATACAGAGTGAGGAACCAACAAAACCATACTTGTCCATCTTGGAATTCTCACTTTGTTTTTCCTGTCCTAATTTTGCTGATTTCTGGTATTCTCTGACACATTTACTGCCAGATTTGTGGGGAAAGGAATCATGTTTCTATGTGTCTATAAAATGCCAAACTTACTTAAGAAACTGCATAGGTAACAGGGGAAAAAAAAAATCACTGTGTCATTTCAGTTGAGTTTTATCTTCAAAGTTTCATGCTTTAGACAGCTGCAGATGGAACCTAAAGCAAGCTGCAGAACAATGGGTATCTCTCTCCACTTTCCTGCCTTCCATCAGCCTTACAATTTTATAGACAGTGATAAGTGAAAATATATTGGGAAAGAATATATGGAAACAGGAGAAAATGTGCACTCTGCTACAGTGTATCCTGCTCTGAAGTTTTTTTTGCCTGTTCGTTTGCTTTGCTTTGTTTTTAATTCAAATGCAACCAAGCAAAAAAATCCCTAAACAACAACAGAACAATTTTCTGCAGTCAGGCTTATAATTTATTTTACTTCATTATGCTATTTTCAATTCTAATGTAAATCTATTAATAATTTTGGTCTTCTACTTAAACACTCACCATCTCTAGCTATATAAATTCATTCCCTCAGCTAAATGATGGAATTCCTGCATCATCATCTTTCCATGGTTTACATAAACTTGTAAATCACACCTCTGATCAGTATAGGTCGAGTCCTATGCAAGTGTGTAACAACCACAGCATACTGTAAAAATCCTGAAGATCAACCTGGAAATCCACAGAAACCCTTTTACCCAGCCCCTGGACTTCTCAGTAGTTTTCTGGTGAAACTCTCTCCAAATTCAGAGCCTTACAAGTCATCTGCAAGTCTTGAAAAATGACTCTGCTCAGGGACTGGCTGAGCATTGGTCAGTTGGTGGTGAGCAATTGATTTTAATTTACATCACTTGTTTCTCTTGGGTTATATTTATCTCTCTTTTGTTATTTTCCTTTTCATTACAACTCTTTATTATATCTTATTTCAATTAATAAACATGTTTTATCTCATCCCATAAGTTTTCTCACTTTTCCCCTTCTGATTATCTCCCTCATCCCACTGGGAGGAGTGAGTGGCTGTGTAGTGCTTAGCTGCTATCTGGGGTTAAAACATGACATAGTTATTTTGAATACAGAGGCATGATTTCTAGTTCTGGTATTGCAAAACATACTGGATACATAATAAAAACTTTTTTTTTACAAGAATGCAGACCTGAATGGTCTGGGATTAGCATGCAGAATACATATTGTTCACAAAGAAAAGCTGTCTGGGAGTATCACAATGTAAAACACCCTCGTACACATTGCGTCTTATGGAGCCTAACAATCTTTTAATGCTTTTTTAACAGCAAAGAATAGTTTAATTTGAAATTAATTTGATTAATTTTGAAGGTTTATTAAATGCTTTGAATAGTTACTAATATGTCACATGGAAAATAAAATAAAATAAAATAAAATAAAAAAAGCCAACCAAGCAAAAAAAAACCCTGAACAAACAACAAAATGGATGTAAATTTTGGCCATATTTCAAAGCAAAAGGATTTTTTTTATTTTTATTTTAAGAATCAGTATTATGTGCAACATTGTCAGCTTGGAAATGTGAGTGCTGCTCAACGTAGTACTCCTATGCATTGAAAACTTCAATCCTCCTCTGAATGCTTTTCACTTTGTCTCAAACTTGTCTCAAATATAATTCTTGTAAAATATTTACTTGAATTATCCTCACAGATGTTTAAAAGACGACAAAATGTTATCATGACCTTGCCTTGGCTAGGACTACAATGCAAATAGGGGCAAAGTTTTGGGACCCTGTTCAAAAGGACATTAAGAAGAGGACCTGAGTACAATAAGCCTCAGCATGGACATGGACTGACAATTGATGGGAAAACAGTACCTGAAACTGATCTAAAGATGCATGATATAGTGATTTGACTGGCAACCTGTGCTGAAATCTGGCTATGAACATATCACACACACCCCTTACCACACCAGTGATTCCAGAGTTGAGTTATAATAAATGATAAAGATGGAGAGGGAACATTTTTACATGGATGCAGAGGACCTGAGATGAAACAATTTTATATTTGTGCCAAGCTGCTGGCCAGAGCGTAATGCTGACACTAGTCAGAGCTGCCTTTCCTGCCCTTAATGGTTTCTGCTCATCACAGCAGAATGGATGGGTCTCCATTAACAGTGTATGTGTCTGTGTGGACAGCATATCCCTTTTTTTGTCCCCTTACTAACTTGAACATCTCAGTCACATACTGTGTGGAGCTCCTTTCTCCTATCCTTTGACCAAGGGATTCCATGGTTTTTATGTTGTAATTTTATTTTTTTTTTTCCAAAGGTGGGAGAAAGCTATTTTATATAGAAGATATCTAAATGAATTAAGCACACAAACTGATTTACTATAGCCCTCTCGTTCTGTATCACAGCTAAGTTCCCATGGAGGAAGAATCATAAAGAACATAATGTTCTGAGGACTTATGGAAATCCTACAAGTTGTAGGCAGAACAATATCTCTGTTCTTAGCCTGCAGTAGAGGCAGCTATGGGGAGTCCTTATTGAGGCCTTTCAACATTTAAAGGGTGTGTCTAAGAAAAATGGGGACAGGCTTTTTAATAGGGACTGTTGCGATGCAAGTACCCTTTTAAACTAAAAAAAGGTAGATTCAGAGTAGAAATAAGACAGCGGGTTTTTTTTACAATGAAGGTGGTGAAACACTGGCCCAGGTTGCCCAGAGAGGTGGTAGATTCTACACCCCTGGAAACTTTCAAGGTTGGCTTGGATGGGGGTCTGAGCCACCTGATCTAGTTAAAGGTGTCCCTGATCACTGCAGGGGGTTTGGACTAGAAGACCTGTAAAGGTCTCTTCCAACCCAGACTATTCTGTGATGCTATTCTGTTCTCAACCCAGCACTGTAACTTCAATAACGGTACCACAGCAGTATACACCACAGTCACTTGTATAAGAAGTACTGGCTTCCTACATATTTCCTTTGTAATTGTACTTGCAAGAATAGTAACAGACTGATGAATGTGAAAAAACTCAGGGCAGATTTTTATATATAGTGTTTTCCTTCCAAACCACTTTCCTTTGATAAAAAGATATGCAAAAATAATTCGTGTATTGTATGTTTCTACTACCAGATCTCAAAGCTCTTTCCTGGCAAGATCTAATATATTAATCACCCATTTTAGAGATGGGGAAATGGAGACATGCTGAAATTACTTTTATGAATTCAACACATCAGAAGCAGGGACTGAAAAGAGAAACAAGATGGGAACAATTGATGTTTTCACTGGAAAATGATTGATACGCTCTTTTCTGAGAAACTTAGTAAAGCAGCTGAATTAATGCCTCGTACATTTTGGGACTTCATTTGACAGTCCTCAGATATCATCACTAGTATGGGGATGCATTCATCTACTCCTCTGTTCCCTAAGAATCATGGCATATCTAAGACAGCACTCAATCACATCCCTATCCCATCTACCAATACAACCACAGAGACTAAAATCAGATTTTTTTCAAGTGAAACAAATAAAAAAAGTCGAGTGCACTGTCAGACAACATGAATTTATACTTATCACATATGTAATACTAGTTGAAAGGACCGTATTTTTGGTTTTGCCTCTTTTTTTTTTAATACTTCTTCATGGAAATCTAATTTCTCTGTGCGTTGTTAAAATGTCTAGGCAAAAAAAAAAAAGGTAACAATTGTTGAAACATGTAGTTATTTTTTTTTAATAAAAAAGGAAGAAAAAACCCCAAATCCAAAATCTTTTCCTTTGTAGTTTTTACACATGTTGTGCATTAAAAACATATAAAAAATACCATGAGTGTCATTTTCCCAATTTAAATATTGAATATACATGAAAAATCAGTAGAATTAGAAATATGTGTGTTAGTTGGAAGTTTTTTAATCCAGAATTGAGTTCAAATGTGAAAAATAAACATCTAATCCATAAATAGTACTTAAAGGCAAGCCTAGCAGTAAAGTAATGCACATAAATCAGGAGTTAATGAAAAGAATTAACAATAGAGTGGAATTGTACTAGGTCTTATTATTGAATCTGTTGATTACAGTTCAGGGATCACAAAAAAGCTTCTGAAGTCATAGTGATTTACAACCTGTGAAATTAGCCTAAATTTGTCTAAAAATCAAAATGAAGCAACATACGAACTTTATTGTATCTGTCCTTTTATTTTTTCCTACATACAGACTACAGCTGAAGAGAGAATAAACGTTATAACACTATAATCCAACCAATAAATAATTAACCATTCCTAAGGTGGTCTGATGTATTACTGATAACACAGAATTAAAAAATTATGCGGACACAGGAGGGATTTTTCCTTGAAAAATATAATGTGTAGGCTACTGTCTTCAGGGGTAAAGGTAGATTTGTAAATTCTTGAAGGAAAAAAATTAATAGTATTAGTGGTAACTATAATGAAAATGTATTAGTGGTAACTAATACTAATGGTAACTATAATAAAGCAGGCTTGAAGAGAATGGAAGCAGCTAATTCAAAAACACTTCCTTAGAAACAGTTGAGTGTTTGACACATTCACTTTTTCAATTACTTTAATTTTCATCTGCCCAGATCCTATAGTTGAGTGGTCTCTATAGCTGTATTTGCATTCCCCAGCTTTTGGAATATCATTTCCTGTGAGTAAAAGATAGGAATATCCTGTGGGTTTCCAACAATAATAGCATCATGCACAACTATTTTGCAATTGAGATGTTATTATTATAAGGAAATATTGCTATACATTTCATATTCTCTTTATCAGATGTTTTTTCCACATCTTTTAATAATATGCACTTTGGATTGTAAATGTCATGAAAATTCTAGGCATTTAGGCTCAGAGGAAAAAAAAGAAACAAAAAACATAGATAAAGCTTCTAAATATAAAATGCCTTACGTGCTAGCCCCCTCTTTTTCTTCAAGGCTAGAAGGAGAGAGACATGTTATGATGAGCTAACACCCAAATATATCTTGCTTTTAAGGTAAGAACAAGGAGTTTTAAAATACTTTGCCAGGAGTCTACAGGCATACTAACATATCAGCTATTTGTCATCTGTTGTCAAATTTATCATCTTAGCCAGATGATACTGTAGCATCTTTAAACCAGCCTCAAAGTATGCCATTAGTACCTATTGCTAACATTATTCTTACGGATCCTTGTGTTTCATGGAGAAAAGATTTATAGTTATTGTTTGCATGTATGAAAACATACTCAACGTTATTAATTGGTCCTGACACAAGCAGTATTTTGCTGTATACAACTGAGCAAAGAGCCTTACTCAGTGCAAAAATTTCATCAAATTATCTATCAGTGAATGCTGACAAGCAGATTGAAAGTGTCAGAGAAAGGGGGAGGTGATATATAACAGCACAATTTTCATTGCACAAAGCAATATTTTTAGCCCTTACAATTTGCGCTGAAACTCATTATTCTTCTCCATTATGGGCAAAGGGGAAACCCTGTAAGTGCCCAGTTCTGTGACTTCTCTAATTTGAAATCTAGCTCAAATGACTACTTTCCACAGGGAGATGACTAAATGATATACAGCTGCTCACCAGGCATTTGTCTCGTTCGCATTCGGGGAAAGCTATCAAGAATTAAACTCTCTGTAGCCATTACACTGGTGGAAATATTAAAGCTGGGACTTACATACATTAGATGCAGCATAATGAAGGATGTTTCATTGCAGTAGGTCTAGAATTTATGTCACAGGACAGATACCTATGCCACAAACAGGGAGAGCTAGAGCACTGTAATTCAGTACCTGCTCTAGGTTGAACACTTCTTGATACAACATAATCAATTGCCATCCATGGGGACTCCTTGTGAAAATCCAAACAGGCTGACTTTTTTTATTACAGTAAAAATGTATTGAATTGCCTGGACACACCTGTGTAGAAAATGATCTAACTGAACTCATTTTCTGCACACAAATGAGAAAATCATTCTAACAGCTAATGGGAAAGTGTAAAAACATTTAAGAAAAATTTTACTTGTAAGACTTTTTACTTGTAAGACTTTACTTTCAATCTGGTAACATCAAATCATTCACTGAGCTTGGTTTTGATAGTCTTGGGTTTGGAGTTGGTGTTATTAATCCTATTCTTTCTTAAAACTTTTCTATCTATGTGCTAGGAAAAAAAAATCAAGACATTTCAGCCAAGTTTTTTCTTGACCTGGTATTTCCCATTGTACCAGGCAATGAAGCACATTTATGAATTTTCTATTTAACCAGAAATGTCTAGTTACAACAGATGCCTTCAATTTTAATTAATCAATTAGAAATATTATTTCAAATTAAACTAATTTGTTCTTTATTTCAAAGAGTCAATTATCTATATTATTTGCATTATACACTCATTATAGTACGACTCTTCTCAGACAAATAAAGTAGTAATTTTGACTCTGCAGAACTTTTCAGAGGATAACCCACTATAGCCACATGGTAACAGAGGTTACAAGGTCACACAGGAACCAAGTCCTGTACCTGACTTTCATTTTAGTGAACGGTTTGCCAGACTGTGCATGAAGAAATTCCTAGGCCTCACTCAGAAGCAAGGAAAATTACAGGTCTTTGCTTTTGCATGTCTCTACATGCTCCTTTAGCAGAGGGTGCATTTTGCCTCAAGTGCCTCACTTCCAATTCAAACTGAACTGAGATATGTTTGTTAGTCAACTGCAGAAACAAAAATGAATTTGTGTGAAATGGTTTTTTGTTCAGGACAGCCTCTTATCCCTGGTGATATATGACAGGACCAGAGTGAAAGGATGAAAGCTGCACCAGGGGAGGTTTAGGCTGGATATTAAGAAATATTTCTTCACTGAAAGGGTTATCAAACAATGGAATGGTCTGCCCAGGGCAGTGGTGGAGTCGCAGCCCATTTAAATGGTGTGTGGACCTGGTGCTCAGAGACATGGTTTAGTGGTGAGCTTGCAGTGTTGGGTCAAAGGTTGAACTAGATGATTTGAAGGTCTTTTGCAACCAATGACACTATGGGATTCTGTGAATTGTACCCAGGGAAAAATCTAACTTGCTACTTTCTCTCCTCTAGTACTTAAGTATTTTAGGGTTGAGGCAATTCAGAAGACTAAAACAACCTCCACACACACCTTTTGTCTGAAAGACATCCACGGATGAAGATTAGCAGCACACACAAAATACTCGCTAGTTACAAAAAGGAAAATAAAATTGCAAACTTCTAAGTCACACTAAAAATAAACTGCAGCAAATTCCTTAGAAACTGAGAAATTCCCATGAGAATCAAGAAATTGTTTTAGTAAGAAACCAAACCACCTGTCTCTCTTCAGGGTAAGAGATCATTAAGATTCAAAACTGTCATTGAAAGCATGTACTTGGGTCTTCCAGTTTGTAAGTGTGAATGTAAAAACATGTGCTTTTCACTGAATGATCAGAATATAGATGGGAACCTTACAGACCTTTTTCTTGACAACTTTTCAATGCTAACAGCATTATTTGATTGTCTGATAGGATGACTGGGACTCAAGCATTTGTCTACTGACTCTATACATGAATATACCATTTAGATATAACAAAAACCCCAGACCACAGAATAACAGGGAAACAACTAATGATTTGTAAGTTATCTTGCAAAGGTAGAACTGAAGTTCTATCTGTATAAGTAGCCAGTGGCTGCAGTCCACATGAAGGGGTCCAGTAACTCCACCTCAGTAATAGGAATACAAAATGTATAGTCTTGCAAGTCAGATACTAACCATGATTTACTTCTACTCAAACACGCCCCCCCCAGGCACCCCCCTCTCCCCCGAATCATGAAATTGAAATTTGGTTTAGGTTACTGTGCTTAGGATACTACTCCAAAAAGTAGCAGGAAAACTCAAACTTCACCTTAGGCTTCCTATCCCTATTCTCAGTCCATTTGCAACATTAAACTCAAAAGAGCTTTGCAATACCAGCCACCTCAGCAGATAGTCCAGGCCCTTAGCATAACTATAGCCTGAGTCATTGAGGAGAGTGGTAAGATTTATGGGATGTTGGTTGCAGCTATCCCAGTTCTGTGCTCATCCTGAAAACATGGTCAGCTGCACACCAAATGTAAAGATGAAAACCTGAAAGCTATTTAGAACTTCATGAAAATTGTATGCCATATATACAAGTCCTCTAACAGAAGTCTGTGGTCAGATTAGACTTCTAAGTATAATTAAGTACTATGGCATTACATTAAATATTTGGCTGAAAGATCAGCTTGGTCCATTATAATGAATGGATTTGGACGTAATATGAGATGTAATTAAGACTTCAAAATAGTAAAGTTCAAAATTTTTCCAAAATCTACAGGACATTATTATTCTTGTGATAGTACATCTAATCCTATCATTATAATTACAACGGAAGTATCATTTTGTTATGTATTTACAAAATTGAATCATGAAAATTCTGAGGTGTCTCTGTCTCACTAGGATACCAGTGCAAATAGATGGAGAAGCAATACACCAGGACCACTCATATCTACTTCATTTTGTGTTTTCAAGTGTTTTTACCACCAGAAAAAAAAGAACCTTCCTTTGCAGAATACTTAAAAACACTGGCCACACCGAGTTTTGTCTGTTTTGTTCCATAGCACACACTGATATTTTAATACTGCCTGAAGCCTCATGCAAGTTGTACTTTCCATTTCATTAAGGTTGCTATAAAAAAACCCAAAACCAAACCAATCAAACAAAACAAAAAAACAAACCCCAAACCAAACAAAACAAACAAAAAAAACCCCAAAACACAACAGGAAAAAGGAGACAAGATAGGTATAGTCCAAAAACAGATGGCAAAATTTTATTATTCGTGAATTACATGAACAGGTTTTCTAGGAAGGTGGTGGAGGCCCCACCCCTATACACACTTAAGGTCAGTCTTGATGAGGCTCTGAGCAACCTGATTTAGCTGAGGATGTCAAAATGGCAGGTGGATGGACTAGATGACCTTTAGAGGTCCCTTCCAACCCAAGGCATTCTATGATTCTGTGACTGTAAATTCTGTGCTTGGTGGTGCATGATCATTCAAAAGTTTGTAAGAAAATTCTTTCCTTCTTGGAAAGAGGTTAGGATCTGAAAGTCAACTTGATACCTAATAAAAAAAAAAAGAATAAAATCACTAGTAATAAAGTTTCTGCAGGTCAAGTGTTTCCTTAGGCTACTTCTATGGAAGATGACTATTCCCAAAATAGACTTGAAATTACATCTTTACAATTCTATTATCTTTAATATGGTAGGAACTGAGGACAAAATCTGAAGAGAAATTGGTTTCATAAAGGACACTGCAAATAAAACCGACTTCTGATGATTATGTACAAAAAAAAATGCAATATAATTCAATTTTAGATTAATGTTGATTACAAAATATCAGAGGAAAATTGTGTATATGCTAGTAGTGTATGTAGGAACATATAAACAAGTTAACATAAAGGCAAGTTCAATGACTCATTTAATATAGTCATTTCAAGACTGAACTACATATTGAGGGAAAAGAAGGGCTTTATATTTTCCCTCTGTTGTTTGTCCTCTACCCTGAGTACTGGTCAAAGATTGCTCAAAGAAATTGCTACTTATCAGTGGCAGACTAGGCACTAATATTAAACAGTGTTCTGTACAAGAGCTGTAAGGCACATAAAGGTATTCACATAGGGGGCTATAATACGTGATATTTTTTAATCAACATCATTTTAATGATAATAGAAGTGTGATGGATGAAAAAAAAAAAAAGCCTAGTCTAGAAAAAAGATGACTGAACAAACAAAAGCAGGGATTTCTAAATGTCATTTCCTGATTTCATGTACCTGTACATGTAGCTAAACGTATAGAAAGAAAGAATTAGTAGATAACTAAAAAACAGCTGAGTCTGGAGAAGAAAACAATGTTTTGTGAGAAAACTAAAGATTGCTGCCAAAGAATTATAGACAAATTTTCTATGGGAAATGGGCTTAAGTCTCACCAGGAAAGGTTTAGATTGGATATTAGGAAAAACTTCAATACTGAAAGAGTGGTAAGGCATCGAAACAGGCTGCCCAGGGAGGTGGTAGAGTCACTATCCCTGGAAGTGTTCAAAAACCATTTAAATGTGGCACTTGAGGACATGACTGAGTGGTCATGATAATGTTGGGTTGATGTATGGACATTATGAAAGGTCTTTTCCAACCTCAATGATTCTGTGATCCTGTGATACTGTGAAATCAACTGAACAATAATAAAAAAAGAAAAATTAAAGAACGCTTAGTTTTAAATGGACCTGACAGATATGGGACAGTGTATTCTGTAATAAAACCTTCTAATAACTCAAAGAAAAGTTGGAAATGTTAGTGTTAGAATACACACAATATCATGTCCATTTCTGTAGACTATTACATTCCTCCAGATTCAGTGCTAGTGGCTCGGGTGACAGCACAGTACAGCAAGAGCAAGATACAAGGTAATACAACCTCAGTACTGTGAAATATCAAACCTAAAACTGCTGTAAATTTTGATGTCATTTTGATGTGGCTAGGAATTAATTTTTCAGTAAGAGGCAGAGAAACAGCCATTCTGTAGAGAACTGAGTATCTCATTTGCCAGAACAGTACAGAAGAGTCCAAACTAGCAAAATTATCTATTTCATCAAACTGTAGTGATTTCACTGAAGTTTCTTGGCAGATATATATAGACACAGACCTCTTACAGTTAGTCTTACTCTAGAGAGGATTTTCTTCACTCCTGTTTCAAATACAGGTATCTACTGATGAATGAAGAGGATTCAGTGTTAGTCATTTGTTTTACTTAAAACTTTATGATTAGTTTTTGTCATCTATCAAGATAACATGTTTTATTTTAACATGTTTCATATAGCCTGACAAGCTTCTTATGGTTGTACAGAATCATGTACAGAAATTCTTTAGAATTTATTTTGTCACTTAGATTCTTTTTATTAACCTTCTCTCAAAGGACCAGATTCACACAAGGATGTAATCAACTAATCATTTGATGTGGTATGGCTTAATGTTCAACTTTCTGTTTTCTAGATCACAACCTGAAGTCTCTTTGAAGGTAAATGCTTTAGGAATGCATCAAGTCAACTAGCTGAAGAATCAAGTTATCATCGAGGAAGATCAGTGCAAAGTTCATCTTCTTTCTCATGTTGTCTAAACCATGAAGCGGTGGTCAGAGACTAAACGCTGGGAGGCCATTTTGATTCGTTTTTCCATTCAGCATCCTTAATGCAGCTTTTTTTAATAAATCAAAACACTGTTTATTTAATCTGAAGAGAAACATAGTTCTTGGTAACACAAATTCAAAATAGAGTTTGTATTAACTGACAGAAAAGGTGCTGGTTTTAAAACCCTTCAATATGACCCACTGAGATCAGATACTGAAGAACTATTTGCTTATTCGCTATTTAATGTTGTTTTAAATGATATAATAAAACACAAGAGGACTATAAGGCCTTGTGAGAGTACAGAGCAGCTAGCTGCATACAGCTTGTACTGATGTTTTTTTTTATAAGGACTACCTATTTGAAGATATCCCAGTTGCCAGCTATGCCCTTTATTATGAGCACTTGCCTATTCCAAACTATGATCCAAACTATGATTTATTTGTTCATGCTACTTTGCAGCATGCTTTCTTTGCCCTTACTGCAGATTAAAATCAGAAACAACAGTTTCTGTGGCAGCTTTACATGTAGCTTGCATAGATTCAGTTTTCCTCCATTACCTATCCCCCACCCAAAGAATATATCTGATAGAACACTTAATGTTAAAAAAAAAAAAAAAGAAAAGGCTGATAAAGCTGTTAGGTTGCTTTTTGTGGCTACCTGAAATGATTTTTCAGCTGTGGTAGACTGGAGAAGCTACAGTCATTCAGAGACTAGGAGGAACTAGCAATGACAAACTTCATGGCATGAATATGGTGTTATTTCTCATATAAGAAGCTATCAGGATTATATAATTGAAACAGAAAGCTTTTGGTAGGTACAAGTTGCCAGTCACAATATTCTCAGAATTTCCAGTAACAGGAGCCATTATAGAGTTTTTAGAAGGGTGTTTATGTTGTGGGGTTTTTTAAGCTATGGCGTGCATTGGGAAGCTTACATGTGCTGGCTGACACATTTATTAATAACCACCCCATTCTGAGAGAGCTTTTGTCTTTTAAAACAAAGAATAAACCACATTTTTTTTGTCACAAGATGTTATAAAGCTGTCAGCTAAACATCACAAAACCTTTATGTACCTTGCTTACAGATTTATCTTTACTTTTTACTGTGATTGACTGCTCATCTCTTTTACTAATGCATCACTTAAAAGCATTCATATATCCATAGGAATTTTGCCTTCCCTTTCCCTGTTCTAAGCATATGTCAGGCTTTTGTTCTTTTAATTTCTCTCAAATCATTATCTCCTGTCTCTCTTTTTATCATATGTAAGAAATTTTCCTCTGTGTGCTTCTTACATGTTAAATATATATTCTAAGTTGTTTATACAGTGAATGGTACTGCTTTACTGGTATTAAATGTTTTACTGTATCTAATCCTTGAACAGATAAAGGTTCATGTTTGCACTTAGGTTCATTTCAGAAAGCTCATGTGAGATCCAGCACATTATTCAGACATATGTTCAGAATACTTAGTTAAGAGATCATTGGAAGGATGACCAGAATATACAGGTACTTTTGCAGGTGGGGTCTATCTGCCAGATTCCTTCCTGAAGGAAGGGACCAGGGTCTTTTTCAGTGTACTTGGCAGGATTTTATTTATTTATTAAGAAGGGTGATGCCAGTGGTACTGTAACTTCTACCTACTTTTCATATATTTGCTCGGAGTTTATGAGATTTCCATCTTTGTGAACTGAGAATAACTTCAGAAGCCTGATGTTATCACCCAGAACTAGAAAGACAGTATCCAACACTAGTGAGTAATCTAATCTTACAAATTCATTCTAAGCTGTGAATGCAAAACTGACTGTACCGAACAGAGCAGAGGGAAGAGGAATTATTACTTTTATGCAATGTGGACTAGCTGTGTGTTGCATCAGTAGCTTGGTGCTGCTAAATCCCAGAAAGAAATCTGCAATAGATTTTTGATCAGTCTGAAAAAGAGCAGTACTGAGAAGTCGGCCAATCTGAAAGACACTATTTTTAAACACCTCTAGGGATGATTAGCCTGATTCATGACTGGAGAACATACTTAAAAAAAAAGAAAAAACACAACAGAGCCATGATTTAGTATGTTCCTGCTATTTTTTAGTGACTAGACATTGTTCAACACTAGCTGTATTTCTCTCCTTTGTAATGAAGATAGAAATCCTACTATTCCCTTCTCCTTCTTTACAAAGTCTCACTTGTGTTCTTGTTTGAACCTTTCATTTTGGAACTTTCATTTGGGGAGAGAGAAAGAGGAGGCAGACATTTTTTCTGGTTTTATTTTTCAGAGCAAGAAAACATTTGCTCTAATTAAAATTTGTTATCCTGTGTAAAGTCTGCTTTTAATTACAACAGTAGGCATAAATGCCTGCACCAATAATTGCCTTTATTTGTATTCTAAGAGCATAGGTTTAAATTCCACCGTTCCTGGATGATTGCTTTGCTCAAAGTAAAGAAACTTATACCTCTCTCCTACTCTAAAAAAGAGCTGGCAATGATGAAGACAGTGACTGAAAATAATAGTCTGATCATGAGAGCAAAAGATCAGAAGTCTCAACTGAAAAGAGCCTGATCCTGACAAAGACTGGCTGAAAAACTGCATAATGCAACCTCCATGAATTATATCCTAGCCTTCTGAAAGCAAAAAAAAAAAAATAAATTTATGTATACATGTGCCCAGATGCCGTTTAGCTAAATTTATAATTGGATCAATAGTTAAGGGAAACATTGATCATAAACAGTCAGATACTCAGCATAAAACAATCAGTAAACTTACTCCCACAGTGAACAACAATTTATACAATGCAGTAAAAGTCACCCTGACTACAGAATAAATATGCAGTTCCATGTATGTTTTTAAGATTGGATGTCCACTGTGACTCTTCAACTTTCCACATAAAAGCTGAAATAACTCCCTCAAACCACAAAGATACATTTCTCCCTTCAGCTCTAGAAGGTTGTGATGGCTTAAGTTTCTGAGATGATGCTTGTAAGACCAAATGAACTGGAAATAATGTTTTGCAAAATTAATTTACAAAGCAATAAAATAGTAAATGGAAGTCAATGTATATAAGCATGAAGTAATGTAAGACACTAAGAACATAGAGACAAGGAAATGGAAAAGATGTCATTAGGCTAATGTACTGGTTATGTTCCCATACTAGTAATACTGAATGGTTTCGTCACCCATCTCATAGATTTGCAGTGTTGAAATGGAAAAATAACAAAGAACAATTGCCTTCTTACTAAATAGAATATGAAAGATGGACACATAGTATGAGAAAGTTCTAGAAAACTAAGAGTGACATGAGAAAGGTTAATACTGTAAACCAAAAAATACAACCAGTAAGTAGGAGAAGGGAGAAAGAAGAGGTGATTTATATGTCACTGGCATTTCCAACCTGCCAGAACAATTCCATCAGGGTGTGTAGCAGCATAGCCATGACAGTTGCAGCACAAGGGAAACCACCACCACCCCACCACGCCTGAGAACACTGCTGGCTCATGCTCATCTTGCAGCCCCCCAGGTTTTTCTCAACAGAGCTGCTTCCCAGCCAGCCAGTCTCCCATATTTTCCTTTATGGGCTATAAAAATAATTTAATTCCACTGTTCTTACTTGACATTAGTCCGTCGGCAGCACTACTTCTGCCTTCTGTGCTGGTTTTGGCTTCCTCACCAGCCTGTATTCCAACTCCCTCCCAACTACTCTAGCTAACTCTGTGAAACACAGCCAGCCTCATTTGCACAGCCCTGGCTCCCTCTGTGTTTTCACACCATTTTTAGCAAACACTCCTTAGCTTCAAGTCTTAATTTCAAGTCACTTGTATGGTTACAAGTTTACTTCTCACAACTTTATTTTCTTCTCAAAGGATTTCCAGAAATCTCACTTCTGAAACACTCCTGGATATGTAAGAACTTGATCCCAGAACACAAGTACAATGCAGACTGACTGGTTCCACTATTTATGACATATAATTATTGTGCCTTCTGAGCTGTAACCACAGGTGTTAAAACCATGTTTTCTATTCTGGATACATGTAATAGTCTCACCTCACTTATAAAATCAGCAGAGCTTAGCAGCTTGTTTTAATATAGTTTATGGCAGTTTTGTGCATCACATCCCAAAGATGCTCAGACAAATTATCCTGAGATGGGTGCCTCATTACTTCACTAGTTAAATCCTGAATAAATGTTCTATACTTAAAATAAGAATAATGGTCTCTGCCACAGGAGAGTGGCATATGAAATTTTAACAATTTTTGTACATCAGCTCAGTTTCTACTGTGTAACTTTGTAAACAGAAAATTGTTGATTGAGCTACAAGCATAGCAGTATTTCAGATGCTGCTCAGCATCATTATTACTCATCTTTCCCTATGAATATTCTTCTCTGTTGTAAGGAAGTGTAAGCTCACTTAGTGCAACGTGGAAATACAGAACATTCAGGGCAGTATGTGACATTGTGTCCACTGCCTGCATGGAACCATGTCTAACTTTATAGAAGACATCAAAGGCTCAAATCCCTCAAATTTCCCTGTACATGTCATCTATTTCCGTGCCCAAGGAAGAACATGGATATTCTCCAATACATTAAGTTTTAAAATATATTTTAAAAATTATTTTAAGATTTACCCTGAGAAAAAGAATAATGAACTGAAATCTATCACTCAGATTGAGTTGTTACATGCCTTATATGAAGTATTTTTTTAAGTTTGAAAAATTCTACATACATTTCAACTTGTACTCTTTTGCTAATACCACTGGAAATAAAGAAAAAAAATATTTTAAAAACAAACCAAAGCAAACCAAACCCCAACCAACCAAACAAACAAAACCCCAGCAAAACAAACAAACAAACAAAAATAAACCAAAACAAACCCCACAAAACTATGCATTTTATTAAAATACAGAACTACCCAGTCCTTAAAAGTTTGAATCTACAAAGTATTCTTACACTGGTTTACTAATAAGTTTACTTCGTTTGAAAATACTTTTCATATCACATACCATAAATGATCACATATTAGTTAATGTCACTTTACATTATAAAGATACTTAGATCTACTAGAGTGGTGAATATCTCATACTGATTAAAAGAATAGTAAGAACTAGATTTCCTTGAATATACATTTTCTCATTCATTCTTCTGTTGTGAAAGGGGAGAAAGAATGTTACTGTCTGCAATTACAGTTTCTTTTTTAAGCATTAA
Organism: Chloroceryle aenea; assembly: GCA_013399075.1. Lineage (NCBI taxonomy): Eukaryota > Metazoa > Chordata > Aves > Coraciiformes > Cerylidae > Chloroceryle > Chloroceryle aenea. Next base: position 40,667 of record VWZY01007474.1, on the reverse strand, counting down.
CAAATGAGAGTGTTCAGAGATTGCAATATTGCAGCTATAAGAAGGGAAGTTTGATTCTTCTTCCTTTGTGAAAAATGACATAAAAATGAAGTCAGCATATATTAAGAGGTTTTTGTATTCTTTGTTTTCTATTAAAATTAGAAGCTGCCTGAAAAATAGGTCAAGATAAAAAGATATAAACAACACAAGTAGTCCTTGCACCTTCATATCATTTTTACAGAATTTTACTCTTTGTCAAACAATATAATTGTCAATGAAGACTGATAGCTTCTTAATTCTTTCTCATTTACATACCATACATCACCAGCCAGTGATTTTGAAACATGAGTAATTAAATCTCCTTGGAAATATGTAAACATCTGAAATACAAAAGAAAAAAGTAATCTACCTATCACTCACTGGACAGTGAAAAATGGCTTTTGGCAAATGGCTGGCTGAACACTTTAAAACAATCCTATTGTCTCTATTAAAATCGGACATTATACAAGTAGTAGTCTCAAAATATTATGTAAAAAATTAATTTAACTGTTAACAGCTCTATTCCAATGAAGTCACTATGCTTTTTTTCAGTTAGCATGAATATGAGTGGATTGTCTGGATGTATGCACAAATCACAGTTTATCCTTTATACACCCATATATCCGTACAAACAGAATCTGAATATTTATATGCAAATATTCTCTGATCAAATTCTGCTCTTATATCCACTGACTTTACATAGAGTCAATGAATATTAACAAAGCAAAATACAAATGTACCTTCTGCTGTGTCTAAAGGTTAGAGGATAGATATCAGTATTTCATAGACCTGAAATTAACTGTTGTGCCTCTTTTGTTTTCAAGAGATGTTGATAATAACATTTCAGTGTCAGTGGAGAATAGTTTTGTTTGGCATTTTACAAAATATTACATTGAAAAATATGTCATTCACTCATATCCCGTATCATGTACTTTAAAGTGAAAGCCCATTTAGCTGACTCATGAAGAAGGATTACTTGTTTATTTGCAACAGGGGCACTATTTCATGAATATCAGAAATCATGGGATTTTAAGACACAGCATATTGTGAATAATGAGGACAGGCTGAGGGAGCTGGGATTGTTCATCCTGGAGAAGAGAAGGCTTCACAAACACCTAATAGCCACCTTCCAATACCCAAAGGGTGCTTACAAGAAGACTGGAGAGGGTCTGTTTACAAAGGTCTGTAGTGAAAGGACAAGGGGTAACTGTCTTAAATTAGGAAGGAGTGGATTTAGATTAGAAATAAGGAGGAAGCTCTTTACCACTAAAGTGGTGGAACACTGGAACAGGTTGCCCAGGAAGGTGGTTGAGGCCCCATCCCTGGAGACATTCAAGGCAGGGCTTGATGGAGCTCTGAGCAACCTGCTCTAGTTGAGGATGTCCCTGCTCTCAGCAGGAGGTGTTGAGCTAGATGACATCTAGAGGTCCCTTCCAACACAGACATATCCATGTTTCTAATAAATTGATTGACTTTTGATGAAACAGTTGTTGAAGCATACAAAGACACTTATTTAAGAAATAGAGCGAGCAAGAGAGAGAGAGAGAAGAGATAGAAACACCAAGTAAAACAGTGAGAAAGGGGAGTCTAAGAAGCCCAGGCTTTCTTTTCCTTCCATGTCACTTTGTCACTTTAGCCCCATCCTATCTGCCCCCAAAGCCACACACTTGTTAGATATAATTAAATCTGTGAGCTGATGGAGCAATCACTACTTCTCACTGACTTCACAGTTATATCCCACTGAAGACATTTGTGAGATAATATATTTGTTCAACTCATAGGTTGTTGTAAGTCAAAACACTATCTGATTTCTCATACTTTTCACTGTAACTAATAGCAGCAAAACAGTACTTGCTATCCCTCCTGACAAAATGATAGTCATGTTAATAGATTCTTCCCAGAAAATATGTCATGGAGGAAGAACTCTGTTTATATCAGCAGACAAAACAATGCTCAACTTGCTCTTCCAAGCTATTGATAAACTCCATTAGACATTATGTTTTTGATGAAAATTCAGGGAAAGGAATTAAAAAGCACTATAAATAGATTCTACAACCTCATAAATAACATTATTCCATAAATTTATAAGTACATACAAGTCCACACATTTTGCATTGCTTCTTTTAAGAAAAATTTCATCCAAATTAGTGTAAAGGGTCCTACCTAGATTGATTACCCTGTCTTTCCTGCTTCCTCTTCAAATGAGCCTTTGCTCTCCTGCCACTTCTCATGATTATTGCAACTCAGTATTCCCAACTCAACACTCCACAAGACTCTGCTTCCTTGTCTCCATTCCAACCCTGGTCCACCTTTTCTCTGTCTTTCAGTCCCTGTATTTCTTTCACACCCCAAATGAGCTCTTGTTTCTTCACTTCATTCCATGGTCTACTTTTTTTAATTCTCCTATCTATCTATATACCTCCCTAGAATCACTTTCCCTCTCCACATTTTCCCTCTCTACATTCACTCTCTATCTTCCATATCCTACTCTCTGATAAAACCTGTAAAAGCTGCATGGGCACACAGCAGGGAAGATCACATAACTCTGCAGTAGGTTTTAGAGAGTTTTCTTGTGAAATAGGTTTTCATGTAACAATTTCCATGTTAAAAAAATGCTTTCTGGACCCAGAAAGATAAGAGCTATTGTTAAAGGCTTCTTGGGGTTATGGAGGCATCTTCATGTTTTATGTTGAGATACTATTAACTTCACCATATCATCCTAGTTTACCCTTGAATATTTTTTCCATAAATATAACCAAACAAAATATACCCTTATGAAAAAAAGTTATTAAGAATTTGAACGTTCATGAAACATTAAATGTATGACATACAGTACAAAGCTGTATTGCACACTAACACAGAGGTTCTTAAGAAGCTCTCAATGATGATACTTGGAAAAAAAAAATCAGATATAAGTCTATATATCAGGTATTCAATGCTTATAAAAATCCCATATTTTCAAAGCCTAACCCAGCATTTCTGTGTTGAGCAAAATGGCTTATTTTACAAAAAGTATTGTTTCAATGTGACATTGAATTTATGTCAAATTCAGGTTAATTTGTAACCTTCTGATATAAAACAAAGTTTAATGGTACCTCAAGGAATACAATGTGATGATGAACAAGATGGTTAAGGTTTACTAACCTTTTGCCCAGCATACACAAATCCAGTATGACAAACCACCAGTACTTTTATCAGATCTCTCAGGTTGGAGAAAACACATTCTTCTACACTGTGTGCCTAGAACTACTGTCATTCTGAGCACTTCATACATATTTGTGGGTTGAAACAGTCATTACTCTGCAGATGGCTTGGCTTCAATTACTCATGCATTTAGCTGATTAGAATCCCTGAATTTTAGGCCATGTACAGCCTAAAAATACTGAAATCTATGTCTTCTGCCTGTTCATGATTAGACTATAAGGATTCTTCCCACCTATTCTATAAAAAATGTGAAACCACTGTAACCCAGAATATTCTGTTAATGGACTCTATTGTCAAGCAAGCAAACACTAAAAAGTTTAGAGAGTAAAGCAGTTTAAAAGCTTACAAAAAAAAAAAAAAAGAAAAAAGAAAAGATCTTGGCATGATGGACAAGCAGAAACACATCAAGAAATAAGCACAGAGAGCAGATTGAAAGTCAGTAGCTTTTCAATACAAAAATCACACAAAAATCCTAGAAAAGTTGGAACACAGGACTGGCTTCTTAGCTGTGGACTCTTGTATTCTTAACTAAGAAGATAGACATACATATCAGGTGTCTGTATAAACATTTTAGTCTAAGGAACTGCACATTATTTTAGGTGATGTTAAAAGCATAATATGTGGCAGAAGAAGCTCCATCTCTCACTTAATAACAAAATTAAGACATTCATAAAAAACACACCTTTTATTCCTCATTTTCAAAAGTGATTTTGGTAGAAATTTTTAAAGTTTGAAGGACAGAATCATGTTTGACTGAGTAAGTCCTTTTCATCTACAGTTCTCTAACCAGTCTGAAAGAGTTCAAAACACTCATAATGATATATGTAACAAGGTTTACTCACCTCAGCTGTCAAGCACTATTCCAGAACAAATCATTAAACCAGCATAGATACTTCAACTTCTCAATCTGACACTGATAATTATAGCTTGTTGCTTCACTGGCATATTTAATTTGTGACCAAAATTTCATTGAACGTTTCCATGTGGTACAATTGCTTCATTAACCCTGCCTTAGTTAACTCCTTGTATTCCTCTTCCACTAGAAAAACCTGTCCTTCAGGATTTTTGGCAGAGAAATATGAGCTTTTTTGACATTTACTGTATCTCAACAACTGTCAGGGTTTGGGTCAATTATTGCATTCCTGTTGTTGTGAGGAAGCCAAAATGTTTCTCTAGCAAGACAAAGTTTTTAGGAAAGGAAGTTAAAATAAGTCCCAGGTTTCATGACATACTTTTCACTTTCCTTGTTGTTCTGTTGGTTAAAAACAAATTTCCTGGAACACTTGTTCTGAGTTCTTGCAAAACATTATATCTCTAGGAAGGAAACTTCTACCCAGGGGCTCTGTGAGAGAGCAGAAACCAACATGTGAGACAAAGAAGATGTATGCCCTTCCCAGTGAAAATCCTTATTTCAATAGTTGTCCCTAGGAGTAGAATTCAACTGATGGTAGGGGAGGAATGGAGAAAGATAATATAATCAGTTGTTTAGAGCAGTGTTGTCATCTTAAATAAAGTGACTAAGCATCAGAAACAAAGACTCACAGTTTGAAAGTCACCTTTAAAGAAGAACTATATAAAAAATAAAAACAATTATGTTACTGTAAAAGCTCCAGACTTTGTTGGCATTCAAGGCAAAACAAATCAACTATTGAATTGAACTTAGATAGATGATCCAAAAGTGGTTTGTTCTTTTATTTCTGTTTAACATTGCTTTATGACAACCTATCAAGAATTCTGTCAGAATGAGGATGAAACTCCAAATTCTGTCATAGGAAATGTGACAACAGCCTTACTGTTTGATTTCAGAAGTCCCCATTCTCAAGAAGTATTTAAAATGAATGACTGTATGAAAGCAAGAACAGATGACACATACAACTGCCTCTGCAGTCTCCTAGAATTCTTCTTGGTTTAAGTTGGAAAAGCTGAATTTCATAGGTTTATATCAAGAAAGATAGTAGCATTGTCAATAGATGTTGCTAGTTGATAGGTAAATCCTTGTTCAATAGAAAGCAAAGGCAAGTCTTGGACCAGCTAGACAAAAGATGTGTATTTGATAACAATCCATGATAAGAAATTTGTTTCAAAGAAGAATCACAGAATCACAGAATACTCATGGTTGGAAAGGACCTCCTAAATCACTGAGTCCAACCATACCCATAAAAAAAAAAAGAAGATAAAAAAACTCTAACCATCACCTAAACACCTCAACACCTAAATACGCTCATCAAACATGACTTCAAAAACATAAAATAACCTCCTACATGCCTTCCACTAGAGCTTGTCCTGAAGCGGCAGGCCTACCACTTTCTTAAATACCTCAACCACCTCCCTGGGAAGGCTGTTTCATAGAATCATAGAATCATAGAATAGATTGGGTTGGAAAAGACCTGCAAGATCATCGAGTCCAACCCCTGATCCAACTCCAATTACTATATCATGGCACTAAGGGCCATGTCCAATCTCTTTTTAAAAACCTCCAGGGATGGTGAATCCACCACCTCTCTGGGCAGGCCGTTCCAATGCCTGATTACCCTCTCTGTAAAGAATTTCTTCCTAACATCTAACCTAAACTTCCCCTGGCAGAGCTTAAGCCCATGTCCCCTTGTCCTGTTGTTGGTTGCCTGGGAGAAGAGGCCAACCCCCACCTGACTATAACTTCCCTTCAGGTAGTTGAAGAGAGTGATGAGGTCACCTCTAAGCCTTCTCTTCTCCAGACTAAACAACCCCAGCTCCCTCAGCCTCTCCTCATAGGACTTGTGCTCAAGTCCCTTCACCAGCCTGGTTGCTCTTCTCTGGACCCGCTCCAGCACCTCAATATCCTTCCTGAACTGAGGGGCCCAGAGCTGAACACAATACTCAAGGTGTGGCCTCACCAACGCAGAGTACAGGGGAAGGATCACTTCCCTGCTCCTGCTGGCCACACTGTTCTTGATGCAGGCCAGGATGCCATTGGCCTTCTTGGCCACCTGGGCACACTGCTGGCTCATGTTCAGCTTCCTGTCGATCAGCACCCCCAGGTCTCTTTCCACCTGGCTGCTCTCCAGCCACTCCGTGCCCAGCCTGTAGCGCTGCATGGGGTTGTTGTGGCCAAAGTGCAGGACC
>VWZY01007474.1:5137-27734 GCA_013399075.1 Chloroceryle aenea | reverse complement strand
ACAAACCAAAACCCCCAAACAAACAAACAAACAAAAACCCAAAACCAAAACAAACCAACCAACCAAAAACCCAAAAAAAAACCCCACAACACACACACAAAAAAAACACCCCAAAAAACCTACCCCCCCCCAAGGTTACCAAGGAAACTATCTCTAAAGAGATTAGAGAAAAGCAAGGATGTAAGTGATGGTATCTGTACACAAAAAGAAGAAAAAAGGAAATAGAAAAATTTCCAATACTATTCCATGTCCTGCAGTTTTTAAGATGTGATTTTTAAAACCAGATGCACAGAAGATAATTTATACAATCACTATTTACATTTTCCTTTATGAAATTAATTTATTCATTATTTTACTGAAATAAGTATTCTAGGTATAACTTAAATATGCTGTTAAATGTGCTGTTGCACTGCACATGTTTAACACTCCCTTTTGCTTAATAGTTCTAAGAGATCATTAAGAAGAATGAATAAAACTGAGACATGAATGTTGGTATTCCTTTAGGAATATCCAATACTTAAGAGGTATTGTTATACACTAGGATATTCCCCAAAACTAAACCAGATTAGACTAAAAGCTTCAACATTTGAATATTCAGACTGAAAGCTAGGAAATTAGGAGAAACTGAGAATACTACACAGAGATGCACAAGCATTTAATGACACACAGCTACCTATGCTAGAAGCACAAATTTGTAAGTGAACTGCTGTCTTGTGTAAAGAAAAGTATTTTGATTCTTTCATTGCTACTTCATGGAAGACAGGATAGACTTTTAACTCATGTTTCTAAAGTGAGCAGCTTCCATATGTTTTATCCCCTCCAAACTTTTATGACTCATTTGTTGTGACATTAAATACATTCTGAACACTGAGTAGTTCACACAGTTATTCTCAAATTATTTCTTTACTCATACAAAAACTGTTATACACACAGTGAATTGTCATATGATTAAATGTTTTGGATGCTTTAAAATGCAGAGTTTCTTTAGTATTTGCAATGTATGACAGTTTGCTACAATGCAAATTATCATGTAAGCAAAGATGGAAGCTCAGCTTAAAAGAAAATAAAGTATACCATGAGTGGCTAAACCAAGTTTTTTGGTTGGTTGGTTGGTTGGGGTTGGTTGGTTTGTTTGTTTCCCCCACATAGAAAAGAGTACCCAAAAGCTCTAGGTTAAAACCTTTAGTTGGAGAGCAGCTATTTCCAGCCAATAAGAAGGGTAAAACTTTTTTCTTGACCTACTTAGCTATGCATAAAAGACAGAGTTTCAACACCAGTTCAGCTACCCTCTTGTAGTAACAGGTGTTCATCATCAACTGTGCAGTTATATACACACTGACAGTGTTAGGAAGGAGGAATGTAAAGGTTTTTAAGGTAACTCTAAGTTCTGAAGCAGAGCTAAGACAACAAATACTTGAAAGAGTTTGCTCCTTCTCCACACTGTGTATGTACGAATAGGGAAAAATATGTCGCCTTTTTTTTTTCTTTTTTCTTTTTGAAAGAATTGAAAAACAAAGCCACACCACTATGTATGACAAATTGCTGGTCAGGCCAAGTCAAACTACAGGGCAGCTTGCTGTTGTTAATCAGGCATAATTATCCTCAGAGTATCGAGCAATTAGTTTAGTCATAACAAAATGACCCATGTGACATCAAAGAAAAAAAAAAAGATTCTCTTATGAAATCATTTTATGTTTAACGTAACTTCACACAAAGATTTACAGGCTACTTGAAACAAGACAATCCTCCTGGTCAAAGGTCTGAGGTGCATAATATATACTTGTTGGCAACTCTACAACCTTGTTAAGACTAGTGGCTTTTAAAGGGTGAAATACTGACTCTACATGGCACATAGTAGGAGGTCTATCACTTTACTTGTGAAAAGGTATTACATCTTGTTTCCACTAGGGTAAATATGGAGATTTTTAGGATTAATATATTGGCAGAAACTGAATACAGTCTGGGAAGGGTACAGGCAATCTAATTTTCTTCAGAACCAACAACATGTTGTAAATCTTCAGGTCTTGTTCCTAAACATAGCATCCTGAATGCTCTCATGTTTTTGAACAAGTTTCCTGCTTCATTCTTATCCCCTGTTACCTCACTGTGCACCCACTTTTGCTTAGGCTTTACTGATGCTACAATATCCCCCCCCCTACCTCATGTATTTCTTTCCTTTTCACTCTCCTCATCCTATAACTTTCTTCATTTGCAAACATATATGATAGGATTTTTATAGCTTTTCTTCTTTTACTTTGATGAACACACTACTTTCTTTACATCTGTATAGATATGACTGATTTGAGAACAAAACTGAGACTTCTAGGTAATGCCTAACCAACAATTCATCTATGTCACTGTAATCAAAGGAAAGGAATTTCTAAGATGTGCCAAATCAAGAAAGAATTATTTTCCTTTAAATATTGATTATCTATTCCTAGCAGGATGAGGTCTGAGAATTCACATTATTTAAATTTTATTACAGGTCAAGTTTTCTCAGAGTTTCTCAGAAATACTATGGCTATTATTTGCAAGTAAAATCATACATCATCTACCCTCAACTTTTTTTTATCCAATCTTAAACAGGTAATAGCTATCATACTTTGTAGTGATTGTGCAACAGAATTTAAAGGCAGATACCCCTGTTTAAACAACTATTGTCAACTACAGGACTAGAGACCTTGCACTAGAATCAAATAATCCATTCCTATTGTACTTCTCTATCTGGTCCAGAACCCTGTGATTATTGTCAGAACTTATCATTGCTGGTGAGCAGTTATTTTCTCAAGGGAATCATAGAAGAACCACTTGACTTCCCCCACTAGTCTGAGTTGAAGTGGCAGTGTTTACACTTCCTGAAAGGTGCTAAATTATTCCTAAGGACTACTTAACTATAGGACATGTTAGCAGTATCTTTAAAGAAAAAACTGTGTATTCGGGGTGCACCTTATATTGTAACAAATAAATAATAAGAGAAAGTCATATTAGGAGGTTCTTATGACTCTAAAAGCTTTGTTATTTTAAAATACAGAAGTTGATAATTATGATTTATTTTTAATATATTTAGGGTATGGGTTTAAAAGCAAAGCATAAGTAAATTCAGTAATTTCACTAAATTGCTCTGAAATGTAAACGTAAAATGCCAGCTGCATGGAATTCCTCATATATTTCATTTGCTGTTCTTCAAAGAAAATTTAACCTAATCTTTTTAGGTTCCTCACAACCCACAAATGACAAAACCCACAGCACAAATGGCATTTAAATACTCTTGGTTATGCTGACGAATGTTAGAATGAATGCTATATAGCTTGTCTGGCCCCTGGATCTACAAATTAAACCAACATATACACAGCCTTAACATAGGGTGTTGATATTGTTTTACAAAAGCAGAAAACTCTTTTGAGTTACTGGGAAAACAATAGCTTCCCTAACCCAGAAATACTTTTTTTTTCCCTTTAACCATATGGAAGTTATCTATGCCTATAGAAAGTTAATTAGAGTACCATTTTTCACAAACAGAAGATGTTACTCATGTTCTTTCAGTCCCAGGACTAGATGATGCTCATAGATCCCCTTGGCTTTTAAACTTCAAATGAGAGGATTTCAAATGCCCCAGCACCTGTTGTTGATCAACAACACTTCTGTATTTTTCAGATACAGTGTGAATGTTTTTAATATTTATGTATGTTACAATACTAAGTCTTACTGGAATTTACATACAAATATACACTTCATAATGGATGCAATAATATTATGGACTTTTCACGTATTAGATTGAGGGTTGGGTTTTTTTTTTTGCAGATGACTAAAGTTTATTCCTTCTATTCTTTCTGAAATTTCTTCTCAGATTTCACTGTAATAAGAGTACACCTGAGGTATTTTCCTTTTAGGTCTCTTTCTGTGTACAACATAACTTATCTATGTTCATGTATTTTAAACATATGGATAATGAAATCATGGCAGCAATACCTGTCTCCTTTAATTCCTAAGCAATGTTCCCCTCAAAAAGTGAGCTCTAAAACCTTTTTCTGCTTTGTAAGGCAGTCTCTTTATGAGGAAGGACTAGAAGAGAAATCTTTCTGATGCTTTTATACAGAAAATGTGAAATGAAAGTATGTGTCAACTCTATTCTTTTTAGTATATTTGAGCCTCCCACTTTCAAAGAGGAAGCAGATGGCTGCAAACTAAACAGTGATACGCAATACTATGATCTTGGTGAATTTTAAGTGTCATAATATTTTATAAGTCTATAAGCAGCATTAGTATGGACCCCAGAGTTCACTTGGTGCCAAACAAGTCATGGGCATTGAAAGAAACACTTAGAAAGCGTATGGAATAATGAGTTGCAAATACTTCATATTGAGAGTATCTAAGAATAAGAAAACAAACAAAAAAAAGAGATTAACAGATCTTGTTAAAAGATATCACATGGTTTTCTTTGTTAATACTGAGGGAATATTTTAAAATATCCCCTGGGCATGGAGTGTGAGATTTATTTCCACGCTGATTCGTATCTTGATCAATTGGGAATCCACACTGGTATGCTCAGATGGCTTGACCTCATGAATGCAGGCACAGTATCAGGAGGAACTTCTGGCAGAAGGAATTTGATGTGTATACTTAAGTATACATACCGAGAATTAAATCTACTTGGAGAACCACTGGCACATCTTTATATGTATCTTTCATAATCTATAGTCTTTTTTAGTTTTTCTATGTGATTTAAATCAATGAAATAATCCCATGTTTTTCTACACAAACTTCCAAGCAAAGATTGAAAAATGGTGAAAGTAAAAACATCTTGGCTTGATTCATATACATTTTGTTAATAAATAAATAAATATGAAAGTACAGTATAAAAATGTAGTCGAAACCTATCAATGTTCTCTATTATTTGATTCTAGAATTCATAGGTCTGTGTGTGTTCTTTTAATGACTAGTTCTGGAAGAGCTTCAATGTTCTTAGAAAGGTATGGTTTTAAAAAAAATGTAGCCATCATCCATCTCATTTTGGAATAAGAAGTGGAAAATTAATTATATATTAAAAAATTTCTCTCAAGAGATAATTTTTTTTATAATAAAAACATTTTTCTCTATTCTTATTTTACATTTGTAAAGATTTATAATTGTACTCATATACTGTAACCAAAAAGAGGCCTCCTGAATTTATATAAATATCATGAAAGCTACACCAGAAATTCTAAAAATTTTACTGTGGTGAATTGATACTGCTCAGTTGCTGGTTACCTGCCACCATTATAGCAACCTTCAACCTGCTTCTATATTGATCTAGTAGCCTACGTGGCAGAACATGAAGAATAACCATCTGTGTCAGTTACAGAATCAGGTGCTGTATCTATTGAACAGGATGCTTTCTGATTACAATAAATCTCTTTCAAGCATCAGGTGACATTGACAGACTTTTATCTTCATATAAATACAGCCCACCACCTCAGAAATTTGTCTAAATAAAAATAAACTCAACAGGTAACATTAGGTGATAAAGGCCGGAAACTGTGATAAACTGTGAAGTCTAGGTAAGGCAGTGTTTAGATACATAAGTAATTCCTTATCATGCACAGCCATAGTGTCTGCTCATCTCATAGATTTCTGTAGAATATTGCTAACACTCTTGCAAGTCAGAACTTAAAGTAGGACATGTAAAGATAAATACTATGTCACTAACATTTTGCAAATTTCTGTTTGCATAGATAAAGTGTGAAGCAGAGAAAACCACATAAGATAACTCATCACTAGAAGATTCAAATAATGATACCTTTTCAGGTTACGTGTCAGTAAGTCTATACCTGAAGTTTTTGTAGGCAGAAGATATAAATTAAAAACACTTGGCCAGATAGTATGTGGAAATATTTCAAAAGTCTCACATGCATTTATCAGTAAATGTGTTTTGAACTCAGAACTGCTACTTACTATGTGTTTTAAAAGTAGTTCTTGAAATAAACTACTCAGCTGAACGTTTAAGTAAGTAACCTGACTTAATGATTGATAGATCTCCATAATAGGATCACACAGTTTTGACTCCAGTTATTGTTGAATCTCCTCTGTTGTCAGATGCTTCATAGTAGTCAATAATTTTGTCAGTCTGTATTTATCTCTTTAAAGGACATCAGTGATGAAAATTAGGATTATAGAGAGATGGTCTCTGAAGGAAAAATATTTACAAAATATTAATCAAAACATGTAAACTAAGTAGCAGATTCTTGTGAAGGAAAGGGCAGAACAGATAGTTCTATCAGTCAGAGATGTGCGTGCATTTCCTGTAGCGGGATGCAAGGATGACAGTCTGTGAACTCCACTGATAATGTTATTTTGCTAGATGAAGAAAATAAATACCTTCTAGAACCTTCTAGTAGAAGTAGCTCCTGTTAGTGTGCACCAGGTGGTTAATACTACTGAGTTCACCTCTGTAAAATTGAAACTGTTTGCTACTCAGAACGTGGTCTGAGAACTCATCAGTTGTATTTCAGTCATAGAACGTGTTGCTTGTATTTGTCTTAACTCAATTAAAGAATTAGAAGACTGCGATTTGATGTTTGTGAGTCTCTGGCTAATGAACGAAGCAGTAATGGCCAGATACTCACTAGGAAGAGTTTTATGACTATCTATTAAACTAAAGAAAGATATCTGGTTTTAAATATGTGTCTGAGTAGGGGAATGAAAAATATTGAATGACTTCATAATCTCCACTGCTCTTCTGATGCTGAGAAGATACCTGACAATTCTTTAGGACACTTTTGAGGCAACCTGTGGAAAAATGAAGCTGCACCTGTAGAATCAGCTGAAAACTGTAATCCATAGGAGAGTAATGGCTCACTACTTAATGCTATTTCAGCCCCTGGTATGTTACTAATTAATGAACTCATATTTGTGGCAGATAAAGAAACTGTCTGGTGCTGCTCTAATGATGAAGCTTGTGTAGGAAAACTAGAAAGTGTCATTAAGGAACTAGTGATAAATGAGATTGCATCATAATTATGCTAAGGGAGAGGTCCTGACATTAAACCTATGGAAACCAGAAACCATTCTATATTCAAATTCTATGAAGTATCAGTAGTCATCTACAGTACAGGTGTAATAGTAGACTTATTTTTTTTATTGAGATATGAACGGCAGAACTAAGAAACTGTGAAGACAAAAAAGTCTTTTGGAAGTTGCTATTCTGAATACTGTTGAAGTCTCTCCTGTGGCAACTGGTCCATAGCTCATTTCAACCAAAAGACTAAAAATACCTGCCATTTTCAGTGCTTTAAGGACAGAAATGTAGGAAAAAAACCCAAAGCAACAACAACAACACCCCTGACATCCCCCCCCCCAACCAACCTAAATAAAACACCAAAATCCAAATAAAACAACAACAACCAAAACAAACCACATAAGATAAAAGAAAAAATTTACAACTTGGGTCTTGGGCTGAGTGTGCAACAAATTGTATGGCCACCAAAACCTCATTCAGTCTTACCAAATCATTATATAGCAGATAAGTACAACTCTGTAAATCATATTTTAATAATGTGTATAAGCAGTTTTAGTAACCTCAGGAACCGAATAAATGCAAACCTCTCATTACTCATATTCTGTGTGAGGGGCAGCATCAGAAAAGTGGCAGTGCTTAGAACAGAAGTATATAAACAGAATATATTTTAAAAATAACAGAATAAGCAAATTTTTTTTGACTTTCCAAAAAATATCACTATAAACATTTAGAACAGAAAAGATGTTGAGTGTTTTTTTCCAGATATTTTTAGTGAAATAGCACCTAGATGCACAGAAAAGGAAGCACTCAGAGAATATGTGAACTAGAGAAGGAAAACCAAAAACTCCATAGAGGAAGGAAGTTATCTTTCTGCTGATGATTTGTCAAGGAAGATGACTTTTCAATTGCTGATGACTTGTCAATTGGCATTGGCTTGAGAGAGCTGAACATAATGTGAGACACATGAAATATTACACTTTAGCAAAGAAAACTTAAAACCAAGCTGATAAAAAAATCAGTTTTTACTTAACAGATGTGTAAGATACTGGGAAAAAAAAAAAATCAGAGAAAAGACTAATTTTCCAGTTACATTTAATGTAAAGGACGGCGGATTAAATCACAGGAAAGTAGTACAGGAAATAGAAGTAGAAAACAATATTACTGAGATGAAAAAAGAATACATTTTGAATATTCTTACCATTTAAAAAAAAAGCATTAGCAAGGAAAGAACTTTGATGTATGCATTACTTGTTTTTTTACTTACCTTGTGACACCTCTCCTGTATGAAAATCAGGAGAAGCGTGTTTAGATGAAAGTTCCATAGACACAGCCAGGGCTGATGGAAGGTTATTGTCTAAAATCTCAGCAGGAAACACTTCAGCCACTTCAGGGCCAGTTTTCTTGCTTTGGAGGATAGTAGGTAAACAGGTGATATTGTTTATTCCATCAACACAAAGAAACCCAGGGGAGCAGGACTGTATAAGGCAATCATTGTAATTAAGCTCACAGCTTCGTCCCTGAAAGAAAGTATTTTTATAAAGCTATCTTTGAAGGCAATTTGCATTTCATAGTCATGTTAGTTCAACTTCCTGCTTTCTTTTGATTCTGAAATGTTGTTTGCTTATATTAATCTGTGCACACTTCTGAAAGCAAATCTAATCATGTGGAAAATATGGCTTAACTAATTTACAAGTATATTTGTATATTTTAAATGTTAACTAAATTATATTTTGACTCTGACTTAATATTATAAATATCAATAAAAATAATTTCCCCACAGATTTATAATTGCAAAGTATCAGCAACAGTAAAACTGGTTAAAATAATCATCTTCTGTTAACATGTAGTTATACAGAAGACTTTATACAGTGGACTTAACTGTCTAAGATTTGTTATGATTGTCATGTTAATGTTCTTTCTTTTTGTACATTGAAGCTCAGTATTTGTTTCCTGTTATTAACAAATCTTCACACAGCATCTTTTTAGAACATTAAGTTCACAGATTTCCCTTAGGAAAAAAAAATAAAATTACCTGGCACTCACTTTTTATTTTTTATCATGACTAACTATTCATATGAAGAATGAAATATTCTTCCCAGTAATAAATTAAAAATGTTTGTATTCAGTGATCTGTTAAAAAGGCAAGAAATAATGTATTTCTTTTACTGCAATAATTATATGAATTAAAGGCATTCTTGAAGTGTGAAATAAATTTATGTTGAAGCTAGGACTGGGTTCTTTTTATTTTCATAAGCTGTTTACACAGAACTTGAAGCATCTTACATGTTCTGAGATGTCTATCGACTCATTAAATTCATTCATGATATAAGGAAACAAAAGGAGGTGAAAGAGACAAAGAGGAAGAAGTGCAGACATAGAAACTCACAAGTAGTTTAAATTTTTCAGTGTTTGAAATGGAAAAGGTTAAATTGAGGGCTTTGGAATTATTTAGATACATCCATGTTTGTTTCAATCAAGTTCTTATATTTTTTTGGCAAGCAGATGAACTATCTAGTAAATTCATGTCATCTTACAAAATCACTCACTGTATCAGTATTTAAAAGCATGAAGGAATAGCAGGGCAGTTTTTATGTCAGGTTTCTATACAATGATAAAAAAAACCCCAAAACATTTCCTCCTTGATCTCTTGTAATTCCATACATAGCTGAATGAATAATATTTCTGTCTAATAATATTTCTTAATCCTATAAAATTTATGTTTCATTCTGACTTTCTGTATGAAAAATTAGTGCATTTTTATTACTACTAGAGGTAATGGTGAAGAGCATTTGATTATGATTTTATGACTCATAGAAACAAAGCAGATGTGGATAACCTCCACTGTGCATGAAGGGTACATTAAATAGTAATAGATAAAATTGATAGCCTTGAAAGTGTCTGCAAATGCTTTTAAGAGTTTCCATGAAGGCAGATGGTGCAGATTTGCATTTAAAAGTAGGTATGTCTCTATAAACGTTTCCATTTAAAAAGTAAACATTTATTCATTATGATACTGACTATGCTTTTCTTTTTAAAAGTTATGAGAAACTTCATGATCCATACTTTATGATCCATAATTCAGATAGCATTCCATACATAGACTACAGAAGATTTACGTAACGCACACTGTAGCTGGAGTTCCTTGAATACTTATTTCCCTGGGAGTCCAACTGTCCCCCCACACTTACTCACAGTTAGGAACCTGAACCCATGTGTAGGCCTACCAAATGCACATTGTGAGATGTTTACACCCTAGCTTCTTATCTTTCATACTTTTTCATAGACATGTTTGTTCTGCAACTTATGTATTGTTAACATCCAAGCTATGTACTAATAGAAAAGCTGACCCGTGGGTCAAATATCTAACTCCATCATCAGTGAGCTATTAATGAATACTTGAGGAAGAATACAGGAAGGAACCAGGCAGAGTCTGATGATTCACCAAATACACCTTTTCAACTTCTGGCAATGAGTACTTCAGACTCTCTAGGCCAGGGTAACATTCAGAAGAGTAATTTGAATAATGATGAACCTATCCTTCATTTTTGTACTTGTACTTTTTTTTCTCTACAGCATCATGAAACATTGACTTGTACCAATAAACTTTGCAGTCAGTGAAAAAAATAATTTCTTTATGCAGATTTTAAGTTTCCCCTCTGATAGTTTTATCTGACATTTGGAAGATTATTTATTTTTTTTGGTAAGAAAAAAGACTAAAAAAGAAAATAGTGTGATTGGTCTTCTCTATTACAGTTGTTCATGTAGCATAAGGGCTTCCCAATATAAGAGAAATATGAGGCCACTACCACATTCAAACTGGCCTTTATCCTTCTACTGTTCCCCAGATAAATTTGAAGAAAGTTTATTTAGACAGAATCTCTGCCTCCACACAATCTTTTCTGTGTTGATTTTTATAGATATATCTTACACAAAAACCAAACCAAACCAAAACAATCAAACTTATTAGTCCCAGAATCACAATTCTGCATTGTAAGCAAATAAGGGGGGAGAAGAGAAAGTTGTGGAGAAGCTTGTGGAATTGGTAGTCTCTAGAATGTAAAAGTATTCTACTTTTTCTCATTTAAATTAATAGCAGGAATGAGTCCCAGACAAAAAGAAAAAATGTGTGGGACTGTGTCAAAGACGTTTAGAAGTCCATATAGGTAGCATCCATAGCTCTTCCCTTGTCCACTGATGTAGTCACTCCATTGCAGAAAGCCATTAGGTTTGTCAGGCAGGAACTGCCCTTAGTGAAGCCATGCTGCCTGTTTCAGATCACCTCCCCATCCTCCATGTGCCTTATCAGAACTTCTAGGAGAATCTGCTCCATGATCTTTAGATGTACAGAGGTGAAGCTGACAGGTTGGTAGTTCCAGGGTTCTCCTTTCTACCCATTTAAAAAAAAGTGTGTAATGTTTATCTTCTTCCAGTCACTAGGGACTTGAACATCTTATTGTCAAGGCCCTCACAATCCTCATAGTTTTCTGCAATACATCTCTGCAACATCTCTATTCCCACTCAAAGGTTTCTCTCCCTGTGTTCAAGGTCAGCTCTGATACAAAGCTCTGACAGAGTGCAGCTGTGCACCCTCCTATCAACCTGTGGTGAAAGAGATAAGCTGTGAAAAAAGATGTGTAAGATGGGAAGTCTGGGGCCTTCATACCTCATCTCAGAAGCTGTATTTAAACTCAGGCCCTTGTTTTTAGTCATTGACTGAGATTACAATAAAGCTAAAGCCTGCTATAGTAAGCCTAAGACTTTGTTGATCCTGACCTTGCCATGCTGTCTTGACTTCCTGGTTTAACCTTAGGTCTGGTTTGTGATTATGGACTTGCCTGTCAGGATGTGGACTTCAGGAAGAACTTTTAGATCGTTACCACCATCACTTCTCTTACTTTGCTATCCTTGTTCAGGTACTGTGAGACTCTACTCTCTGCCTGTGAGGTCATTGTCCTTGCCTACATTTCTATGATCCTTGGCTCCTGTTCTGCATTCCCTTGTAGAGCAGCCCACTTGACACTTGTGCTCCTTCGCATATCCTAGTATGTACTTGGAATCTCCTTGAGTGAATGGACATGAGACATAGATTAATAAAGTACCTGAGAACTGAAAAATCTACTGCTGCAGAAAAGATCCCTGAAACTGACCGGAAAGTAACTCAACTTTTCATTGTCTGAAAAGTTATTCATTTCATTCTTGACTTGATTGCAGTCTCTTCATTGAAATAATCTGTTCCTTCTACCTGGCATATGTAAATACATCAAATAAATTGTGCATAGATATTAAAATAAGCATCACTATCACAATTTATAAAGATAAGGTATTCAAATAACAATTTCAGCTTTGAAGTTGTAGAGATAAGTATTACTGAAGTGAAGTAAAAAAAAAAATATTAAGTCATGTATTCCTTTCTATACTTGTAACTATTCCCAAACTATTAAATGGTTCTGTAAGTTAAACCTGAAGTGTGATGAAAAGTTGCTATATACTAGGAGAAATATCAGTTAACATTGTACTGTAAACCACAAGCTCAAATTTTAGGTACCAACTGCATGTCTCGAAAGAATTGCCATAAAAAGATGGTGGCAGCATGGAAATTTCAACCTTAGATGAATACAGCACTTGCATTTAGTGACTCTCAAAATATTTAATGTGTTAAACAGAGGGAATAAAACATAAGACCACAGAGTCAACCATTCAAAGGAACTAGTTGATAAAGTTTCAGATAATTTGTTTTCAAAAGATCTGTCTCTATATGATAGTTTCAATTATGAGTAATCTTAGTATGTACAGATAATAATTGGTATGTGAAATTAAAATATTAACTAGTATGTAAAAAATATTAATTAACGTTCAAAAATATTAATGTACTTTGATGACTGACAAAGCCATTATATACACTCACATTTTTCCACTATTCCTGGAAATTAGGTAGCTATTTCTGTGGAAATGTAAAGTTTATGTCAGTACAATAAATATAATAAACAAAGAACAGTTACTAAAATACTGCATTTTTCAGAAAGAGCAGGTGTTATCAGAATGAGGTCAAAACCAAAAGAGATTACATCCACTATTTTCAGTGCAACAATGAATAGTCAAGTTAGGGGAAGGAGAAGAAAGAATGTCAGCATCTCACCACAAATCCTGGTTTACAAAAACAGGAATAACCAAAGCCAGGGTCCTTCTGAACACAGATGCCATGTATGCAGGGGCTGGATATGCACTCATCAACATCCAGCTCACAGTGGAGGCCTTCCCATCCTGTCAGGAAAAAAAAAAACAACAGCAAGCCAAGACCCATTAAGATCTCAATTATTTATTGGCAACCAAAAGAAGCTACGGGTAACTATAATCAATCCTCATATATATATATATATAAAAAAATGTATGGTATAGGTTGTGTGTGAACTGTTTTGGACTGTGATTTCTCAAAGTAGAAAAAAAGAAAGTATGTGGACTTTACAGTTATACTCTACTAAACATCTATTTGGGAAGATAATATTTGCTGACTTCTATTTCTGTAGAGATTTAAGTAATCAAACAAGAGTAAAACCTAAGTATATTTTTTCGTTATTGAATGAACTGACTTGCCCTTTATGTATAGAATTATCTGTATTGTTAGCTCTCTTGTGGCTAACAATCAGAAAGAGTAAAATACTCCCTTCAACCTCTTATCCCATTCCAGATGTACATAGTGAAATGAAAGACATATTTTTTCAAAATATTTAAAATTAAAGCACATGGATTTGCCTACCTTAACTTTTGACCTTTTTATCCCGTTTGTTAAATTTGTGCACTATTGCTACACTGAGGAAGGAAAACTGGAAGTTTAAATAGATGAAAATAGTTAAATAAAAATATATAAAGGGAAACAGTTTATAAGAGAAAGTCTGAGACAGATTACTGTGCCAGATCAATGAGGAGAACAGTTTCCAAGCAAATACACATTTGTGTTTGAATACTATCAGAATATCATCTTCTTGTACTTCAGGAGTCATATTACTGAGATCTCCTTTACATCTAAGTTCACCCGTAGATTAGAGACTGGAAAACTAGTCTGGAGGATGATTTTTAGACCATGCAATTTAAGCCTGTCTTGACCTTGCTCCTTGGACACTACACTGAGCCAGAAACAGCCCATTTCTTGGTAAATACAAAATTTGTAAAATATGCCTAGTTATTGAAGAACACCAGACCTTCTGCCCTGATACTCCCACTATTTATTAGAGTTTTCTTATTTCTCAATTAAAGTGTCCCATTTCTAAACAAATAAACAAACAAAAGCTCACAGCAGCCCCCCCCCCCAAAAAATAAAAATCCAGCAGTCCTCAGCTGATACAAATCTAGTGCCTTATGTCTTGCATTCGCCTCACAGCATGCATCAAATAGACACACCAGTTACATTCCAGTTCTGTTTTATCTGCCCTAGTAGAAGTGCATCCTGACTCACATAAAGACTTCAGCTGTGAGGCCACTGTTGGTTCCAACAACAGCTTTTGTTGCTTTTGAGCTGTCTGAGGTGCTCTTAGAATACAGTTAACATCTCTCTGTGCTGCTTCTGCACCTGAACAGCCTGCAGCTGCAGCCACAGATCCTGAACATGCATCTATTATTCTAAGGGTATGGGGCCTGCTACTGTGACAATAGCTGACAAAATTCATGATCCATTACAGAATGGATTTGTCAGAGCTAAATCAATTCCCTTTTCTGCTATCACAGGCTGTCAGCAAATTCTTCATTTTGTTCTCTGGAGGTTTTTTGAAAATTACAATCATCTGCCTTGTTCCTATATCTATCTTTCCAGTATTCCCTTTCCCATTTCATTAAATTAGAACTGTGGATCTGTTGCTGGATATCTCAACCTTTCTGCCTTGTGGGAAGTTCTTTCCCATAGTTGCCATTAAGGATCCAAAAATGCTTAATCCCTTCTCCGTATTTCTGTAGGTGAAGCTTAGCAGAGAAATATAAGACCTATCACATGTCAATAGTAATAGCTTGTAACAAAAGCATATGTGTGCCAAGCATGCTTACTTTCTGTCTCTGGAAGTTATTTTTTCTTTCCCTTTTAATCCCTTTTTCAGTTGTGAAACTTTCCAAAAAGCTATTCCTCCCCAAATTTCCTCTGCATCTCCAAATTAACTCCTTTTCTGAGTTGCAACCTTCTCATTCTTTCAGCTGTTTCAGATGCAAAGACCATTTGAAAATACCACTTTTTTTTTTTTTTAAAATAAATAAATATATATATAACCATGATGCATATAGTTAATACAAGTGGCTCCTTCACTGTCTTCTCCTGGCAGAGAAATAATGTAGAGATCTTTCACCCCTACTAATGAGTGATATTATTAAAAGAAATGTAACAGAAAGGCAGCTTGCACTTGAGCTGGAAGGTTTTTAAAACATGTTAGCAGACAGAGTGAGTTCCAAGGACCCAGAGAAGGTTGCTCTGCTCATAGCAATAATTTCCATGTAAAGTTCCATACAGACAGCAGTTACAGTCCTTGGCTGGCAAGTAGTTTTTAGATTTCTGTATTCAAATATATTTAAAGTTATACTAGTTTTAAAACCAAGAAGAAACACTTCTAATTTGACAGTGTATTTTGATGAGGCACTGTAATGATAAAAAAATATAACTTCTGACTTTTCAAGGCAACTGTATTGGTGAAGTGTTATATGGCCACATGCAGTAACAAGTAGAGAGAGGGAGCATACAGGTTTTATCCACGTGGAACTTCCATTGCAAAATCGTGCTGAGAGGAAATAAGATATAAAGTATTTAGTATAGGTCATGACACAGACTTTTAAGATCAGAAGGGATGTTTATAATCATGAATTCTGAATCACAGAATGATTTAGGTTGAAAAATTTTTAGATCATCTTTTTCCAACCATCCTGCCATGGGCAGGGACATTTCCAACTAGACCAGGTTGCTCAAAGCCCCATTCAATGTGGTCTTGAACGCATCCAGTGATGAGGCATCAACTTCACTGAGCAACCTTTTTCAATGTCTCACCACCCTCACAGTGAAAAAATTTTTCCTAATACGAAATCTAAACCTACTCTTTTTCAGTTTAATACCATTACCTCTTGTCCTATCACTGCAGTCCCTGATACAGTCTCTCCTCATCTTTCCCGTAAGACTGCTATCTTTCCTAAGGCTGCTATAAAGTCTCCCTGAATTCTTCTCTTCAGGCTGAAGAACCTCAACGCTCTCCGCCTGTCTTCATGAGAGAGGTTCTCCAGTCCCCTGATATACCTCAAGACCCTCCTCTGGACTTGCCTCAAGCAGGTCCATGTCTTTCTTATGCTGGGGGGCCCAGAGCTGAACAATATATTACAAGTGAGATCTCACAAGAGCAGACTAAAGGGGCAGAATCACCTCCCTCAACCTGCTGGTCACGCTTCTTTTGATACAGATCAGGATGTGATTGGCTTTCTGGCCTGTGAATGTATACTGCTGGTTCATATTCAGTTTTTCATCCACCAACACCCACAAGTCCTTCTTCATAGGGCTGTTCTCAATCCACTCATGGATCATCCAGTACTTGGGTTTAGGATTGCCCCAACTCATGTACAGGACCTTGCGTTTGGCCTTGTTGAAATTCATGAGGTTAACATGGTCTCACCTCTTAAGCCTGTTAAGGTCCCTCTGGATATCGTCCCTTCACTCCAGCATGTCAACCTTAACTTGGTGTCACCTGCAAACTTGCTAAGGGTACACTCAATCCCACTGGCCGTGTCATCAATAAAGTTGTTAAACAGCATGAGCCCCTGAGGAATGCCACTCAGCACTGCTCTCCACTCAGACATCAAGCCTTTAGCCAAAACATTCTGAGTGCAGTCATCCAACCATTTCCTTATCCATTGAGTGGCCCATCCATCAAATCTATGTCTCTTCAAGTTAGAGACAAGACTGACATGTGGGATAGTGTCAAATGCTTTGCACAACTCCAAATAGATAATGTCAGTTGTTCTTCCCTTATCCACCAACTCTGTAATACCATCATAGAAGGCTATCAAATTTGTGGGGCATGACTTTGTCTTGGTGAAACCATGTTGGCTATCACCAATCACCTCCTCATTTTCCATGTTACCTAGCATAGTTTCCAGGAGGATCTGCTACATGATTTTGCTACGCACAGAGAGAGGTGAGACTGACTGGCTTGTAGTTCCCTGGGTCTTCTTTTTTTCCTGTTTTAAAACAGGGTGTTCTGTTTCCCTTTTTTCCAGTCAGTAGGAACTTAGACTGCCAGGACTTCTCAAATATGACAGATAGTGGCTTAGCCACTTCATCAAACATTTCCCTCAAGTCTTGTGGATGCATCTCATCAGGTCCTATGGACTTGTGCACCTTTGTGTTCCTTTGATAGTCTCAAACCTGATGTCCCCTTACAGTGGGTGGATCTTCCTTCTCCCAGTCCCCGACTTTACCTTCTGCAACTTACATAGTGTGGCTTGAGTACTTGCTGGTGAAGACTGAGGCAAAAATGTTGTTAAGTACCTTAGCCTTCTCCATATCCCAGATAACCAGGTCTTCTCTTTCCTTCTGGAGAGGGCCCACATTTTCCCTAGTCTTCCTTTTATCACCAACATACCTACAGAAGTTTTTCTTGTTACCCTTGATGTCCCTGGCCAGATTTAATTCTATCAGGGCTCTGGATTTCCTAACCTGATCGTTTCTAGTTATTGACATAGAGGGTGACACCCCCTCCTTGTCTTCCCTGTCTGTATCTCCTAAAGACCCTTGCTTTGTCCTTCCTACGATTACAACCCTCCAGTCATAGAAACCATCCCACTATGTCTCTGTGAGGCTAATAAGATTATAACCTTGGAGTTGTACACATCTCTATCTCCTCTTTTTTATTGCCTATGCTGCATGTGTTTGCATAGAGGCATTTAAGTTGGGCCCCTGATGAAGATGACTTACTGGCTGGAGTGGCTGGAATTACTCTGTGCTGCTCTTCAGATGTTCTCCTGCTGGCCTGTAATTGCTCTCCAGACTCTGGGAATCTGTTGCTGGCACTGTCATCAAACTGGTAGAAGCAGAATGGATGGAGGTTCCCCTGCCCAGGCATCCTCAATGCATCCTGCTCTTACCAGTTTGGTGGGTAAAATGAAATCTGATTTTATTAATACTCAATTCATTATGTGTTCTCTTTTTAATGAAGAGCAAGCATGGAGATAATCTATGTAAATATTATATGAATAGTTTGCTAGAAACTCTAGAAATGTTTTCTGTAATACGTATATGGTCACTTCAGGAGACTTTAGCAAATCTTACTGCTTCTAAATCAAAAGTAAGGAGGGAAACATACCTCAGCACAAACAGAATAAGCAGATGGCATACATGAAGATACCACAGGTTATTAGAATACTTATATTCCAGAATAAATCTAAATAATCTCTAAAATGATCACTAAGAAATCTTGGATCAGTATCAGTATTCAGCACAGTACAATAGGAAACAACAGACAAAATAAAAAATAAAAATAATAATTTTTAAAAAAGTTCCAGGAGGTAGGTACTAGTATAATTCTTAAATTAAGAGTACGTGGATTATGGAGCAGTGTGCTTCAAGGCAGTTATTTATACCCTACTTATGTTGACAAAAGGCTCTTTGTTAATAGACATGACAGGAGACAGTGAGTAGACCTGAACAGATTAAATTTTGTGATTGCGTGACAATGCAGTCTAATGGTGACCTTTACTTTCTACAATACTAAACCCCTTTTATTTTGCTAAGTCCTATTTAAATTGATCTATGCCATCATAAGAAAACAACTCCCATTTTTTTAAGAAAGTGCTTTTTTTCTTTATTTTTATGGGTGCTGAGAAAACTTCTTTCATCCCAGCCAGGAGCCCTAAGCACAGGTACATTTAACACCACCACCACCAATAACAACACCACCAGTAACAACAATGAAAACAATAAATCTTAGTTAAAGTATTCAAGATTTCTTTTCTGTCAATCTTAATCTGTAACTATTTAAATTATCTAGTCACTATACAGTGCCTACTTGTCTGCTTGGTTAGTACATTACATTAAGATCACATATAATAGACTTAGCTCTAGTTAAATCTTCAGACTCACGTAATCAGCTGGTTTAAGTTTTCAGTCTCTCTAACATGCTTATTAGAGTAGTTAATTCTCTTTATATTTGATTCAAAAATCTTGTCAGAAATATAGTTAATCTTTTTGTACTGTATATGTTATATACAAAGAAAGAGCATTACATAATTTATCAATTTTCTCAATAATAACACTGATAATTCAAAATTATCATTGTTTAAGATTGTTCTGCCAGATATAAGTTACCTTGCTGACATTTACAAGTGTATCCATTGATATGATCTTCACAGGTTGAGCCATGTAGACAAGGTGATGAATTACATTCATCAACTTCTATTTCACAAAAGTGTCCAGAAAATCCAGCAAGACACCTGAAGCAAACAACATTCCAAAGTGTTATACTATGCATGGCCATTATATAAAATCCACTTTGTATGGAAACAATTTGTATAAATTATGTGCATTAAGAAAACAAAATCTCATATATTCCCTTGTGTTTTAAGGAATATTTTATTGGAACTCTTCCAAGCTTCATGTGGTAATCCATGGTAGTATTTTAGGGAATTTGTGATGGCAAAATCCATCCACAGATTTCACATCTGGATCATAATGAAACATTAAAGTCTCAATTACAGTTTACTGATTCTACCAGGGTGAGTACAAAACTTTCTTAATATACTCTTGGGAGACAATCTACAAAAATACTTTATTTCACTAAGTAACTGCAGTCTACGTTTAGAGAACTGTTTGTTGAGAAATGTTGGATCCTTAACCTACAGGGAGTATTCCTTCATTCTAGTTATCAAGGATTAATCATCTTGAAAAAGCTCTTCTGTATTTTTCTTGTTTTAAATCCTATGATCATTAATACCAAAATTGTTCCGTATGATTTCAACATATAGCTATATAGCTGACCCAAATAGACTCACAAGAACTCTAATGAAGCTTAGAAATCTTACTAATCTCATTGAGACATATTGTTGCATGGACATGAACAGCTTTACAGATACACTCAAATATATTCTTCATAACAGAGCCCCTTAATGGTATTTGCAACATTTACTCTTCTGACATGTGTTGCACATGATTATATTTCATGTGAGACAATGTATTCAAAGACTCCTCTAAGCAGTCAGTTGGTGCACATCTTGCATTTTGTCTGGGCTCTAATGAAGAGCATAAAACTTTATTTTCCACTTAGAGGAAAGCAAGTACATTAACAAATCACCTTTGAATAAATTAGAACAGTCATGTCACCTACAAGGTGCTACATTGTGTGAATACAAAACATATCTTTAGAATTAAGTATCTCCAGTGTCTACCTTAGCTTTCCAGATCCTGAAGCAAAAGACAATGAGGATGAACCACATAAAAGGTATGTGTAATACTTCCTGAAGGATCATTACACTCTGTATAAGAAATTACGGTTAGTTTATTTCTGCCTTGACTATTAGAACGTATTTGTTTAATTTTATATGGAATGCACTCTGGGTAACAGGAATTCAAAATCTAACAAGATGATAGCAGAAGAGATCTGCCAGAGTCTAAATATACTACCTATGACAGCAATGGCATAGTACTTGGAAAATATGCAAATTGAAAAACACACTGCTGTTTTTCAAATATCTAATTATATGTGAGAGAAAAAACATAGACAAAGACTAATGAGTGAGCCATAAGGCTACCTGTATAGCTCCTTGGACAAAATCATTAAGCAAAATCTACTGAGAATATGCAGTTTGGTCTTTGATCCTACTGACAATCATCAAAGCCTAGTATTTAGAACCAAATTCATCCCACTTAACCTCACATGCCTAACCGTAATAATCCTAGGATTCTCTTATGCTCAGTAGAATATATATGATTCTGTTCACTGAAAGCTCAATGAATTTTCTGCAGATACCTTGGTATTTCCCCTAGCTACATCGTATGATAATAAAAAGAAAAAGAAAAAGAAAAAGAAAAAGAAAAAGAAAAAGAAGAAAAAGAAAAAGAAAAGAAAAATAATATTGAAGGAAGCAATTTCTCCGAAGTATGGGAAGGCGGACCAAATTGTTCCGGTTCAAAATCAGTTTAACTTCACCTTTATAGTTTGGTGTGCTTATAGGCATTCCACTTAAAACAAAACAAAACAAACAAAACACACAAAACATGGTTACAACATAAACTGGAAGAAACATACATTTATTATGTAAAAATTCCAGACAAAGTATACCTATGTGTATTTAAGGTGGGCAAGTTTGATTTTTTAGTCTGTAAAACTCAGTGAAGAAAACTGTAAAGGACTTTTTAAGAACTCTCTACCTGACAGCTTCAAGTGGGTATATTTTTCATGTGATGTCTCTACTTGCTGAAGAGTAGAAACCAGTAAAGACAAGAGCAGTTTACAGAGTTACCGTGGTCATAACTAGTCAGAGCAAGAATGACTAGTGGAGCAGGTTGATATAACTCTGATGGAAAGAATCAGTAGAATGGAATCAGCTTCCTATCACAGGATACAGCCATGTAGAGTGATGCTGGCAGCACCAAAAAAGAAAAGTTATAAAAAATATGACTTTGCCTTTAAATTGAAATTTAGGTGGAAAGCATAAAATGAAAGCACTTAGATATCAGTAATCAAATCCCACAAACATTAATTTACATAAAATACACTTTTCCCCAAGTCAGACAATAATTCCCCTTAAAGAATATTTAAGAATATTTCCAGTATTTCACACACTGATGTGTTTTATTTTTTTGTAAGTGCTACAATACCACAGTATTCAGTTTGCTTGTCTTCAGATGGCATAATTACATGTAAGTGATGCTCCATGACTGCAGAGGCAAGCACTCCTTTAACTAAATGATTCTGAGCAATTATAAAGAAGTAGCAGTAGACATGTTATTGTAAGTGTTTGCAAGTCATAAAACAACACCTTAATGTCAGTACCTTTTGCAAATTTCCCAAAATTTTAACAAATTTCATTTATTGAGTGTTAATGAAGTTAACAGTTCTTAGGATATGATAAACACTTCAACAGATTCTTACATTTTTGTTTGCTCTCACCTTCCTTCATTATTAGTCCTTTTAAAATAAATTTATATTTCTGTTCTGCCTCTCCACATTCTCTTCTTCTAACTTCTAACTTCCAACTTCCCTTCTCTAACTTCTTTAGAGCATTAGAAGGGACAAAACCAATAGAAATTAAATATAACTGATGTTAGAAATTTTAAGTAGATATAGAAAACTGTTCTTGTGCTATAAATGACATTAAATCTAACACACATATTTGGAAAGACATTTTTATATGGTGCTTGAGATATTACTGTTCTGCAAATGAAAACCAAGGGCTTTTAGAGAGCTTTCATATCAAGATATGAGCACTGCAAATCTTGTACATTGATCACTATTTAATAAAACCAGTGTAGCTTTATAAGTAAATGCATGTCTACATTCAGCAGCTAATAACTTTTTGGAGTTTATCTTGTAAGGCTAATACACTGTGATGGCTGAGATTTTAAACTTAGAAAGGTAACACCAATAGCTCTGTATT
>VWZY01007472.1:30188-40725 GCA_013399075.1 Chloroceryle aenea | reverse complement strand
CTCAGCAGCTGCAGCGGTCGCAAGACCACGATGAAGTAGAAGGGCTCCATGTTAAATGCCAGTGCCATGAGCCCCAGAAACGCAAACAGGGTGACTGAGAAGTCAAAGCTGGAAAGGAAAAAATCAAATCAAATCAGCTCAAGCGTTTAGCCCTCGTGTTTCAGCAGGGAAGAGGCATTCAGTGCTGTTCCAGACTAACAAGCTGCACAAGGCCAAGGGCAGAAGAACTATAAACAGCCTTGTCTACTGCCCTAAAAACTGATCCCAGAAGCCAGTCTAGCTTAACAATTTACACCACCTCCCTCTCAAAACCATGAGAGCACACTTACAGATTCCAGCCTGAGGACAGGTACTCGACAGGCCCCAGTCCAGTCGTCTTCAGGAGCAGCTCCACGCCATAGACTGTGAACCCAGACAAGAACCATAGTCAGCACCACTACAAGGAGGGCTCCTGCAAAGGCCTGCCTTCAAGGATGAGTGGTGCTTCAAGCACAGGACTTCTGGGCATGGGTTTAACCGACCCCTACCCACCCTCCTTAAGCTCGATGAGATGCCAAAGAGATGTTTCCTCCTAAGATCAACACATTTTCCTGCAGTCATGATGATTTCTCTCCAGAGCTGTCTACAGAACACTTGGTTTGCTAACACGCTATAAATGTTTGGGCACAAGCTCTGTAGGAAAGGCTGGAAAGTGGTGTACGGAATTAGGTGCTGCCTGTTGATTTCCTTCTATCCCTGTGGAACCTATCGACGTCCCATAGCCTAGCCCTGACCTGCAGGGAGAGATCCTTTCAAAGGAGGGCCATCTACTTGCACCCCCTGTCCTGGCAGCACCTTGTGGCCCTGTAGGTTAAAGAAAACACCACTACAACACAAAGATGTCCTGTTTGTCATCCCAGATTTCTTTCTTTCCAGGTTTCAAGGAGAGGAGGTGGGAGAGGAGCAAAGAGAAGAGCTGGATGACAACATCCTTGTGAAAAGAAGCCTTGCAGAGTGCCTCTGCCTTCAAACTTTCCTAACAAGTGTTTTGAAGACTCATGGCCAGGGAAGCCCTAGAACTACCCAGCAGTCCAACAGGTGGTTAGCAACCTCTCCTAGATCCTCCATACAACCTCCTGCTGCAGTTTTACACACTATTTTGATTCAGTGACTTTGGTTCTCCTTGAGCAAGAGATGCTGGCAGGGGAAGGGCAGTGGATCCGCATCACTGCGGCAGGGCAGTGAACTGACAGGTGGAGCTGTACTCCAAGTCTGTACACCCGTGGCTGATCTTTGACTGCAAACTGAGTAATCCTCCAGGAACAGGGGAAGATTCCCCTCCCAGCTTCTTATGAAAGGACACAGCTCTGTTGGGAGGCATCAGCTTACTTGTGAGGAAGACTATGTAGCTCCACGGGACATTTCTGGAGAAGAAATTCCCTCCTGCGAGACACAAGAAGAACTTTTTGTAGCCTTCCCTTTTTTCAATCCCTGAGCATCGTAGTCAAGAAACAAGCTGCAATGTTTCCTACCTTGCAGCATGAAGGTTTCAACAAGAATCCAAATTCCATTCACAGCCACCACAGTATCTGCAAAACAAAGTCCATAGAAAAACCACTCCTGGACCAGAGGACACCCACTTTCTAGGCTGACAAAAAGGCTACAATATTGGACAAGGTCACTGCTTCCAATTCAACGCACAGACTGAACTCGTAACTTGGGACAGTCTTCTGCCCTGGCTCTTCCCAGGCCTTTAACTTTACCTTCAGTAGGAAACAAAACTAAACCAAAACAATGGTCTGAATCCCACTCAGTCACTTGATCTTAATTCTGTGTTATTACCTGTGTATCTCAGCTTCCTCCTACTTCCAGAACAAGGTCTCGAGAACCACTGTGTCTCCAGCAGTGCAGGACAAAGCCCTGTCACCTTGGAGCTGCTGCTGCTCCCCAGCATTCAAATTCTGAGAACTGGAGATGCAGGATTTCTCCTTTTCACTCAGTTCTTCTCCCTCCAACTCTTAGTTTAGCATCCCGATTTAAAAACCCTTATCCTCCAACATTCAAAACCCCCACATTACTGAGCAGGCACAGACTGTTTAGAACACAGCAAGCAGCAGCAAGAGTAAGTACCCGTTCTCCTCTAGAGAACAGGAGCACAGTATCATTCTCACAGGCAGCACAGTTGCCAAGCAATGCCTCCAGCACCTTCTCAAGTGCCAGCAGAAGGTGGCTGACTGGCAAGGCAGCTCCTTACCCAGCATCCTTCAGCTGCAAGATAAAACCTCCCAGCTTGGGAAACTAACCACCAGCCTACCTGAATGCAGCACGCTGGCCCCTGCAGAACCAGACCCACAAGTGTGTTAGGAAGTGGGTTCCAATGAGCCTCTCCAGACAAGAGCTGAGCTCGGGCTGTAGCACTGGTTGGCAGGAGTGGGCAGCTCCCCCCTCTCTGCCAAAACCCCCAAATTTGTACCTGGGCCACACCTCAGACCGAACTCCAGGCCCCACCAAGCCAAGCTGTTGTGAGGGCTGGCAGGCACAGCACTCCAGAGCCACAGGACCAAGGGCACCTCGCAGAGAGACAGACAGCTCTTTATTCTACTTACACATGGTGTACTGGAATGCGCGGGAGTTCACCAGGATGTTGATACCTGTGTGAAGGAAAGGGTGACAAAACAAACGTTCACGTGATCCTCCATACCTCACACGGATCCCTCTCTTCTCCTTAGACACACCTTTCATACCAATCCTCAGCACAGAAGCTAAACAGATTAGCAAATTATGAACTTTTACTTTTTGGGACCAAATTCTGATTTCCTCTAGAATTTCAGCAGCAGCAAACTCACCATCTTTAAACTCCATGGTGCCTTTTTTTTAACCCCCCTCTATGTGCTAGTTCTGTGATGTGGACAGAGATAAATGCAGCTGCTGAAGCACTGCCTGTGTGTGAAATAACACCTACACTGGGAAGGAGGGTTAAGCTCACCAGCAGAGATATGGAGGGCTCCTGGGTTTGGATCAGGATGGTGTTCACTGTTTCCCACTAGAATACACACTGGAAAAGAACTGCAGGGAAGTTCTTATTTCTGAACGGCCACATTCAGTCAGGAAACTTGGGGCATAAATCACATTTACAAGGCAGATTACCCCAATGGGTATTTCAGACCTCTTTCCCCTTCCCAAGAAGCTGCAGTTGACCCGTACCAGCATTGTGACCACATCCTGGGACTAGGAAGCCTTGTGGAAACACAAATCCCACTCCACAGACGCTGCTGTGAGCTCCCAGCTGGGATATGGAGAAACTCTAGAAACTCCACTGGATTCAGCAATCGTAAATCCCCTCCTAACCTCTGGGCTGTAACAGGAAAACAGCCCTTCGTGACCCCAGGGTTCAGTCTGCTGCAGAGCTCCTGCCAACAAGGCTCTCATTTTAAGGAAGCTTGGGTTTGGGTCAGAGCACAGGGAATATTTAGAAAACAGAAATCTTCCTTGGAGGCTCTGAATGCAAGGCTCTGGCCTTGGAGGCTCTGAATACACAGAGAGGTGGTTAGAAGGTCTTCCCTCAGCTGTTTACCAGCCACACGAGAAGGTCCCTTCAGAGGGCCCTGTCTTTGTAAAGAAGTGCTCTTCCTGTTAGCGCAACGCGTGCTGCCATGAAGACACAGCTTGTTACCTTTAAAGATAAGGAACGCTGTCCGTGGAAGGTCATCAAACCAGTGCTCGCGGTTTCGTTTTGCCTGGAAGCAGAACAGCCACGATCAGAAGCTGTCAGTGCTGCACCCACAGAAAGTGTGCAGTGATGGAGACCCACCTTATCCCCACCGTCTGCCGCTTCTCGACTGCCTTTGTTTCCTACCCACCTTCTCTGGCATCACCCGCCTCCTCCGCCCTCCCTCCCACGCACACTTCCCCTCTTCTCCACCCGGTAAATACCTACCTTCCATTTTAAGCCAACAACTTCATAGAAATTGTAAAAATCCTTTAGACTGCAAAACAGAAAGAAGCATTTGATCAGAGCCTTGGAGCTGATGAGGTCCCTAACGGCCCCTGTCAGGCATCATCGGCAGAGTCCCTGGCAGAGACTGACTCCTTGTTAGAACTGCAGCCACAGCTGACAGAACTCAACGCTGACCTCTTCCCCATTGGGCCAAGAGTTACTGATGGCCCACAGGCAGGACAGGGTGCAAAGCCCACCTTGCTTCTGCAATGCTACGGCCCTCAGAGGAGACTCTGACCCTACTGGACTCCAGAGATTTACCACCGAGAGGAACGACCCAAGGCTTAGACAGCAAACTCCAAGGGACAGAGATTGTACTGCTCTTCGGGAAGAGGTCTTGAACTGTCTTAATTACTCACACAGTCCTTTCCTAACACCTTTGTACATGTGCTTTTCAAGGCAGCAATGAAATCTGGAAAATGACACGAAAGCAAAGAAGCTCATAAAACCCGAGTGCCTGTCTCGGTGCTCAGGGTCAGGCCTGGAACAGCTTCAGGTGTCTGAAAGTGAGGAGGCTGAACTTTTCAGACTCTTACTGATGTCATTTGGTGCCTACATTAAAAATCTCGGCCTTTCTCCCCATGTCATTTTCAACGCTTCTCTGTGGCACTTGACTTTAAGGAGAAGCATCGGCACCTATTTGACGGGAGACTCACTCCAAGCCTGTCTGGGGCCAGAACAAAGGAAAAGGAAGAGAAGGTCTCCTGCTCTAATTCCCTCCACTTCCATGCTGGCTGAAGTTAGCTGTACCCACCAGAACGGTAATTCTCTGCCTCATAACACAGAGGATGACAGTCCTGAAAGCACCATCAGAATCAGATTTTAATTAATAAAACCCCGGGGGATGCAGCCAGCTGCTGGGAAAAGACAAAATCTTGTTAAGCTGCAAGGCTGCCCCGTGTGAAGAAAGGCTCCTCACAGGCTCTAGGGCCGTTCGTTCCTCCAGTTCTCCCTCCTCTGCTGTGGCAGGAGAGGTGGAAGCAGCAGCTGCCTGGTGCCTGCCAGCAGAGCGCTGTATCCACAAGAGGGCACGCAGGAACTCTGCAGGAAAAACTCAGCTCCCAGGATACCCACCCCTCCAAGCTTCCTGCTTCCCAGGCAAGTCCTTTCAATCACAGAACTCCATTCCCGCCTCTCAAACGCCGTTCCTTCCATAAACCCGGCCACGCTCTCCGAAGTTCAGCTTAGCTTCAGAGGGCAAAGCAGCCTCCCTGCTCTGGGTGCAGCGGGGAGACCATCCTACCTGACTAAAGGAGTATTGCTTTGATTCAGTGCTTTGAAAGTGAGATATCGCTCTCTGGCACACATCCGAGGCTTGTAAAACCGCAACAGCCCTTCAAAGTGCTTGAAGGAAATTCCAGACGGCCTCTAGAAACAAGGGAATGTTGTCATAAGCAGCGACATCAGGCAGAAGCACATCGAGGCTGGCGCGTTTCTTTCTCGCTCTGGATTTGTTTTAAGCAGGATTTCCACATTACTGTAAGATGCCATTAGAGCTAAGCCCCCAAAGCACCCTAAGCTTTTACCTTAATGTACTGAGCTTATCCCAGAGCACAGAGATCAGAAAGCTCTCCTGGCGACCGGTCCCTCCAGCAAACGCAGAGCTGTTCCCTGGTGCCCTATCATGTGAAAACTGCCCAAGCAGACACCCCAAGCAACAAAGTTCAACCACTTTTCTTGGGAAATTAGTAAACAGCCTAACACATCCCATTACTGGCACTTTAAGACTATCAGCTACGTGCCCTAGACATGAACTAATCTATTAGAAGTGTGTTAGTTATTTTGGGGCCTTATTTCTCTCGCTGCTCCACAAGTTAAGCAGGAAATCAAGCCTCTCCCCCAAGTGCTCTGTCCCTGTAAAGAGTTGTCTGTAGGTGAATTACTTCTGTTTCTGCACCATTTCCTCGTGTGGGATCTAGCAACTGTACTGTGCCTTCGCTCGTACGACCAACCCCTCGCTAACTACTGGTGCTAAAGAAGCAGGTCCTCAAGCGACCAGCACTGAGGCAGAGAGAAATCAATGATCACATGCTCTCCAGAACAAATTTCACTCATTTTATCAAGACACTTCCATAACCTCACACGGGGCTGAAATTCAGACTATTTGGGTTTTTCTCCAGAAACGAGTTACACGAACGAGAACCAACAGCAGCCCCTGCCAGGTACAACTACAGTTAACAGACAGAAATCACCTCTGTTGGAACACGCTCCTTAAACACTCCAGACCACCCGTGTCCTTAGGCCACTGCTGACCTCCCTTCCTGCTGCAGCGGGGGCTGTGCCCGTCCTCCCCGCAGAGCCCTGGTACCTGCTTGGTGATCAGCAAGCGGTAGGCGTGCTGTATGGCCGTGCGCTTGTGCAGCAGCAAGGACTTAAACTTCCTCTTCTCGATGTCATTGAACGTGTCGAAGACGACGGCGAGGAGCTGCAGGGAGAAGACGGGAGAGAAAGTCAGGTTTTGATCCTTATTCTCTGCAGCTGCCTGACCAAGTGCTTCTCGAACTGGCAGGACCATCCCGTCTAGGGGAGCAGCAAGAGGAGGAATTCGCCGAGCGCTACGCCGACCGAGGCAGAACAGAGTCAGCGAGGGCCTGCTGGCCCTCAGGGATCCCACAAAGGATCGCTGAGCACACTGCACACACGCTGATCCACTCTTGGAAGTTTCTGGCCTCCTAACACTTGCTGGTGGTTTCAAGAGCTAAGGTTAAACACCCCGCAGGCCAACAGCAAACGGCATCTCCAGGTTTGTCACAATGCCCTCATCTCTTCCTGGAAAGTGGGTTCTGAGAGCTGCTCTCTGCGCTCGCCCTTCCGAGGGAGTTTGGCTCTAAGCTAACCCTCCATCTAGGACAGCAGCAGTGAAATCCAAGCCTCAAATCACTCACGCTGGGTTACAGAATGCCTCAACCCCTTTGGCAAGCCCTTTTCCACCGCTCTCATCCTTCCCCGAGCTGGTCTTGGCCCTGCCCCGGAGGCCATGAGAAGCAGAGCCAGCACAGCAGCCCTGCTCTCACACTGCTGTTACCAGCACTCTGCAAGTCCTACCACACTCAGTAATTCCATCCCCTTCCAGCTGATTTACAAAGTATTTCGGGCAAGCCCAGATAATAAAATGCCATTTTATGATCAATAATTAAGACAGAAAAGGACAATAAATTTCATGCAACCGAGTATGTCACTCCAAGCATGATATTAATGTGAGAGAAGTTGAAAGATGCTCTTATCATTCTGCTTCCCGTGATTTAGTTCAATTCCTTGTGGTTAAACATTAAAAGACTGCTATCTGCAGCCAAGCTGCCATTTCTAGAAGTATTCTGCCAAAGGGCCTCGGGTTATTGCAGAGCACTCTTGGGAGCGGGGGAGACTCTGCTGGGCAGTGAGCTCCAAAGTCAGGCAGAGAGAAGCCAAGCGCTTCCCGCGGGGACTCACCAAGTTCATGATGAAGTACAGCTCAATGGAGAGATACACGATGAAGAAGACACAGGACCAGGGGTTCCGGGCATAAGATGGCATCATCACATCAGGGAAACTACACCCAAAAAAGACACTGAGTTGAAGCACCAAATAGCTCATGCTACGCTTCCCACGACAAAGGCAAGAGCTCAGGGCACACGTGTGTGTGTGTGTAAACTCACACCCAAAGTGCTGCACATCTCTGCAAAACACGTGGTTGCTTGTGACACACAAGTTTGTGCCCAGCAACGAGCAGCACGATGAAAAAAATAAATGTGAAAGCACAGTCCCAAAAACCAAGCGGGCAAAGGGGATTTGTAACATGGCCATGGGATGTGCTTCGATGTTTAGTGATGACAGAGATGCAGCCTTGGTGTGACAACCTCAGATTTATTCCATCCTTTGCTAATTTCCTAATCCTCAAAGCAATCCCTGCCAGCAGATCAATATTCACCCACTGGTGTTGTCCCCCCTTCCTAGCAGATCAGTGAACTGAAGCAGAGGAGCAGGAAGTTGCTTCACAGCAGCAAACTGTCGGCTGACAAAGGAACTTTCCCTTCTTGGACCAAGGCCTAATAAAGCCGTTTCCTCCCTTATTGCCCTCGCAGTGACAAAGTGGTTTGAGTCTCTCAGAGATAACTCTGCATCTGAGGTCACAGTGTCCTAAACCAAAATGAAATGCCAGTTCCTCCCATGCAGGCTGACTCAGGAAATCTCTCTCCTGTGCAGAGGAAATGGGTCACATTTGGAGACAGCGTTTCTGCAAATAAACTCTTGGCTCTGCTAGACTTCTCTGGGGACAAAGGAAAACACCGAGCTTGAAACTTACTTTGAGGTGGTCAAAAGCACAAAGAGGTTCACGAGGCTGTTCTCTAAGGTATTGAAGTACTGAAACAAAAACAGCCCGTGACAAAACGCAAGCAGAATTTCACAGTGACATTTCATTCCAAAACCAACCAACCAATCCACCCACCTAAATCCAGGCACTTCCACAACCCCCTGATGCCTTCCTGAGGGAAAGGGTTCCTTTTAAAAAGTCCCCAAGGGATGGTACGTGAAGAGTTAAGCCAATTAAAAGCTCATCTCCACAGTTTAGTAGTAGTTTTTGCCAGCAAGCCACACTGGGCAGCAGCAGGAACTAGTGGCCCTAGACTCTGAGCTTTCACCCAGACACCTCCCTCCCCTGGGGACAGTGGCTCATTCAACTGAGTTAAGATTAAGGAACAACTCCAGGAATGTCCCCTTTGGGACATCCTGTCTTTGAGGCAGTTCTCTGCACCATCTTCCTTCCCAGAGGAGGGTAAACCAGGGTAACGCTGCCAAGCAGCCTCTGACCAGCTCGCAGCCAGCTTCCCAGGCCACCACACAGGAATAAGCTGCGTCTACACAGCGATCTTTGATTCTTAACATGGGCAAAACAGCACTCAGGCTTCAGCTGAAAGAATCAGTGATACTCACCGGGTCCGAATGGTTAGGAGAGAACAAATAAAAACCTGGAGAAGCAGCAGAGAAGGTAGAGGAGAGAAGGGGGGGAGAGAACAAAAATAGTCTGTTTAATGTCAAGCAGCAGAGAGGTGAGTCTCTGTTCCCCAAGAGAAGGTCACATGAAGAGTAAGCCCGCTCTGACACCATGAAGAGGAGAGCATCTGGAAGGCCTTCTCCTCACAGACTTGCCAATACACGTCACTGGCATTTCTCAATCCTCTCAGGAAAGGCTGCTCTGAGCACAGGACTGTAGCAGGGCCACTACAGACACGAGCGTTTGTGGGAACGTAGACTGAGCTTACAAGATTGAGGAACAGTTGGTGGAAACAGAACTTGGAAACCACAAACACGCACCCACCACAGACCATCATCTGGAAGAGGCCAAAAGGACCTTCTTCTCAAAAGTCAAACATGCAGCTTCTAGGGTTTTTTGATCTTTAATCCTGCCTCCCAGATGACTGTGGATGAAGTGGGATAAATGGCAGACCCTGGCAGGACTCTTGAGTCTGATTGGCTTTATATTCAGCCAGGCTGTTTGTGCTGCTTCTGGACAATAACTGTTTAAGAGCATCACTTCACCTTCCACAAACACAACTCACCCAGGATGGCAAAAATCACCATGAAGAAAAGCAGGAGGAGAAGAATGTCAATAAATGGTGGGAGGGACTGAAAGATCTGTCGCAGGTTTCTGAAAAACAGCAAAACATTAATAAACTAAAACTTGCATGTTTCCTCCTCCAGGTTGGCAGAGAAAAAAAAGACAGCACCACAGCATACTTGAGGACTTCCTTCCCACTCCCTCCAAGGTTTACAAGTAGAAAGCTGGGTAAATTAAGATCGTTTCCAAGCCACCTATGTGTCCTTCACAGCCAGCTCTCCGGTACTGAAACGATACCACTGTCACCCTGTGACCTTTCTTTCTCCAGGCTCAGGACGAGCTCTGTGGTTCACTGGGCAGTTCACGGGCAAGCCTCGGAGGCAGGAAGAAGGCAGCCAGGCTGAGGCAGTGTTCTCTGGGGCAGTTCATACAGAGCACACATGCACGGCGGGCCGACAGCACAGCCAGGGCTGCTGCCAGTCCCACTTCCCTACCAGGCAAGACGCTTGGAACGCTTCGCTCACGGCTACAGATCTTTGAGATGTGAAATGCCTACGAAAGACGCTGTCCTGGTTTGAGTGAGAACAGAACTAACTCTGTTCAGTGGTTTTACTTTTCAGTTCAGTCCTTCTCACTGACTGCACTGTCTGCAGTCAGCAGCCTGTTTTCCCAGGCAGTGGCTGCTGCTGGCAGGGATAACACCCCCTGGGAAGAGTCACTACCAAGGGTTGGGGTGCAGACCAAGGCCACTGCTGGATCCTGTGCACCACATTGGGGGTGCAGGAAAGTGAAAGGTGGCACCTGCAGGGAGGAGCAGCCAGGGCAGGTGACCCCAAACTGACCAGCAAGAGATTCCAGCCCATATACCTCATATTTGGTCTAAAGCAGAGGGATCATGAGGGTCTATAGTCGGCTTCCTTGTTAGTTTGCTTGCTAGCTTGCTTGCTTGCTCACTCGCCCTCTCTCTGGGGGCTCCCAGGCTCTCCTCCCCTCTAGGACTACTTTGCCTGGCTTGGCTCAGCTCC
>VWZY01007472.1:6041-25467 GCA_013399075.1 Chloroceryle aenea | reverse complement strand
ACTTCCAGAACACGAGGTGTCCAGGAGAGCCCTGCCGTTCACCCCGGCGCGACCATAGAGATGAAATGCCCCTCAATGACAAGTGACAGAACTCTCCACAGCAAGGTGACAGGTCTGAACACCAGCTGAATCCCTCGACTAATACAGTCCTTGACACCAGGGGAGGCAGGAGAGGATGTGCAGCTTGCTTAGCCACCCCCAAATGACTTGCCTATCTGAAGGCACTTCCAGCATCACCCCACTCTTCAGGAGGATTTCTTTGCAAAGCACCACATTTTTCACCTCGCGACAGAAGCTCTTTGTTCCTTACAGTCAAGAGCTGCCATAGTTTGGGAAGTGCATCCCTCACCCCGAGGAGCAGGGCTCACCTGGAGGTAGATTGCTGCCTCTTGGTAGTTCATCTCCCAGTTGTGCCGGGCAGAGCTCTGCTGCGCGCAGCAGTCGCCCGCGGCGGGGCTGGACGCGTCGTTAACAACGTCATAGCTCCCTCCATCTGCAGCGGCACAAGAAGAGACAAATTGATTTACAATTAAGCGAGCTGAGATTGATCAGGAGGCAGGCAAACAGGCCACGTACTGAGACCAGTATCAAGACATGGAAGAGTACCAAGGAAACTGGAAGCTCGTACACAGACAAATTGACTCTTCCCATGTAAGAGCTTTTAAGAGGCACACTCAAACTCAGCTCTTCAACATGGGAACGCTCCCAGAAGATCATCAAAAGAAACAGCATCCTATTTAATACAATAAGCAGGTCTCCTGGCCCAGGAGATCTGTGCTGCCATGTTCACAGCACACCAGGAGCAGTCATACACTGTAGGCAGGCAGCTAAGAGCTGGATGTCCAGCCCACAAAATACTGGTGGGCTGGCTGAAGAAACGCCACCTTTTCACATCCCGTGGTAGGAGAGAGAATGGAAAACTCACCAGCAAAGCACCCCAAACCAGTGCTTTACTGAACATTTCCACCCAATTTCGTACCTAAAGATTTCATTTAAAAACTACAATTTCCCCGGACTGTCATTTGCTTTCTTCTTCTGGGACTGAGATTTTTATTTTGCACTTTTTTGACAAAGAAGACTGAGCAGAGACCCCACAGAAGTGAGACCTGCTTAGGGCCACGCACTGGGCTCTCCAGAGTTTCAGTCGTTACCCCAACCATACGGCTGTTCTTGCTCTCAGCAGAGACCTCCCTCCTCTCCCTCTTCCAGGGCCTCATGTACCCTCTTCAGGAACATCTAAAAGGGATCTTCCCAGTGCAAAAGTCCCGACTGCCCCATTTTTATGATCACAGAAGCTGTGATGAGGTCGCTGGTTCTGTCTTAGGAGAAGTTATCTGAGAGTGGGGGGAAAAAAACAAATCAATCACAGTGAGGTTCTTTTCCTCCCTCACAACAGCACGCTGAAGATTGCTGCATCTCTTTGCTCTGACAAAATAATCTTCACTGAATCACTGATTCAGTCTTTCCAGAACACCCTCCAGAGCGGGGAGAGAGTCCACGCCAAAAACTCAGCACCCACCAGGAGAAAGAGCACCATGTGCTTCTGGCAGAAAGGCAGGGAGTGGGAAGAAATCAGCAACCCCTTCCCCTACGCAGAGCCACAGCTGCCTTTTCCACCCTCAGCTCAAATCAAGATCACATTTATCTGGGATTTGCAAAGGCTTTCCAGATTGCATACTCAGATTGCTGAGAATCCTGCAACATTTAAGCCTATTTCTCTTCCCTTCTTCCCCCATATCCTTAAAATACCACTCAAAATCTGGACGAATGTTTGAATGAGGCTGATTCCTCCCCCACACCCCCTTAGCGCCTTGAATGAGCACAGCTCTTGAAAAAACAGAGCGATGCAAGATTTGATTGATCCACAGAACTGGACAACAGTCTTCCAGGCTCGTTCACCTTTCGACTAACAGCCTAGAGGCTGCCGGACGCTCACACCAGTAACGATGGCAAAGGTGCTGGCAGGAGCTGGAGGTTCAGGTCTTTCCAGAGCTCACCTTCTAACCACAGCAAGGGTTCAGAGAAGCTCCAAGTGTGATTCATCGCGCACAGTTCGGGGGATATTGAGAAAGCACAGAATCAACACCTTGGCTGAGCCAGCTCTTGGGGAAGAGGGTTATATTAAGCAGGCTGCTCATAATAGCACCATGTTATTGGAGCATTACAGCACATACAGAATTTAAGAACATCAAAGCGTACTGCGGTCAAACCAGCAGAGGTCTGTAGCATTAAACACCACACCAAAATACGGTACCCTACCTAAAGGTGCCCAAAGCACCTTTAACCTGAAGTAGCTCCTTTCACAGAGACCAACCCCTCTTTGAAAAGGATCAGCCTAGGAGAAGATCCCCGACAGTGAAAAGCCGGGACCCCTCCCTGCGTTCCACACCCCGGGCTCGCAGCTGAAGCAGAAGAGACGTCCCAGGGAGATCGAGGTTGCGAGTACAAAAGGGCACTCAAAGATGCAAATCAGAAACAAAAAATAGCTCCTCTCTAAACCAGGCATCATCTTTCTAGGCACAGACAACAGAAAATGTACTGGTGAAGTGTTCCGGTGGGGAGCTGCGTTTTGTGGATCAGCTCCTTCCCCATCAGGTACCAGAAGGTTGATCTAGCATCCCTGAGGCAACAGCATCATCTGGGTAATAAATAATAATAAAAATAATAATAAATTTGAAAAGCAACCCTCTGCCTGTTTGTTTGGCAGCCCTCCAGCTAGCTAATTTCCTCAGCTGCTCCCACGATAACAATGACACAGACTAATGCAGCCTCCGCTCCGCTCGTGCTGCAGAACATCCCCGACGGCATTTACCATTAGTATGGAGCTCAATGAGATAGGAGGATCTCTCCACGGGGCTCCCGTCACCCTCGAAGTAGATGGCAGGCGGCTCTCTCCACCGCATGGCAGCTGCCGCCTCGGGGAGCGGCCACGCTCCTGGTCGGAGTTGGGGAGACGAGGCAGAGCTGCAGTTCCTCCCTCCCTCCCCTCCGAAAGCAGATCCTCACTTTCGCAGCTTCCTCAAGGGAAGGCTCCGCACAAAACATTTGCCTCTGCAGAACGGAACGTTTTCTCCCCTCCCCTCGGAGGAAGGGGGCTCAGGCTCCACCGAAAGCGTTTCGCTGTCGCCGCCTGAGCCGCGGGATGGTTCGAAGCGGAAGGCTCAGCTGCGGGACGGCGCTAAGCGAGGCTTCGTGCGCCCTGCTCTCCTCTGGTGGCAGCCACCAGGACGCGTTCGCCGGCAAATGCGAGCGGCTAACGGGAGAGGAGCCGAGGCGCTGGCCAGGTGCAGCGGGGAGTCCTCGCCTCCCCCCGCGTGCCCAGGAGGGAAAACGGGAATTCGTGAAGTGCACGGTGCAAGGGGCATGTCAAAGGAAACCAACGGAGCTGTTCACAGATGGCAAAGCTTCCTTCCACACTTGTGTAACTTAGCCCAGACGCTCCCTGAGAAGGGAGNAGAAAGAAAGAAAGAAAGAACAAAAAAAGGGGAAAAAGAAAGAAAGGGGGAAAATAAAGAAAGAGGGCAGAAATAAGAAAGAAAGGGGGAATAAAGAAAGAATGGGGGAAAAAAGAAAGAGGGGGGAAAGAAAGAAAGATGGGGAAAAGAAAGCAAGAGAGGGAAAAGAAAGAAAGAGGGGGGAAAGAAAGAGGGGAAAAGAAGAAATAAAAGGAAGAAAGAACAGGAGGAAAGACAAACAGAAAAGGGGAAAAAAAAAAAAAGCAAAAGCAAAACCAGCTGGCTGCTTACACAAGGCATCCAGAACGATACTGCCGGGACTCCAGCATTTCCATTCAGTGCAGCAGAGCATGCTCCTGTGTAAATNGAAAGAAGAAAAAAGAAGAGGGGAAAAAAAAAGAGAAGGAGCATAACCTCTCCCCCTGCAAAACAAATTCCCTCGGTAGGGGAAGGAAACACCCTCCCCTGGCTGGGAGAGCAGATAAACTCCTCTTCTGGAGGAGCTCTCGCGGCCATGGGGAATCTCAAGGGCAGAGCTGAGAGAGGAATAAGGGAGAGAAAACTTCCCCGGGAAGCAGGGAGAGATCCCCCTTCCAGCAGGCAGGTTTACACCAAACTGCAGTCAGTTTGGACTTCCCGTGTTCAGTCTTTGGTACCTGCGTTCGTTTTAATAACGTCAAAAATCCAACAACCACACAACCTCCTAGAAATTCAGAGTTATAAACAAACTCTACAGGGTAGCTCTGACATTTGCCTCGGAGCTCCCCCCGTCTGGCTCTCATTAGCCTGCTCGCCAGATGTTCTCTTTCTAGACAGCACGCAGGCTTTTCATGCCCGTCCACCCAAACAGGCTGCGATGCCTCCGAGGAGCTCCTCGCCTGAGCCTTCACCGGACTCAGGGTTTCTCCTAAAAGGCTGAGGAAGGTCTTGATGGAGCTGCTGGTTGCCACCCTGTCTGGATAATGTTATTTCTTCTTCAGAAAGAGGTGGGAGCCTTGTCAGGGACTGCACTTGCCAGCTACACTTTTTCATGGGAGCAGTGTCTGTTCCTACTGGAGCCAGAGAGGATTCCAGCTGTGTGGGCTGGCCGAGCCAAATGTGACTCAGGGTCGTTCAGCCTGCGGAGAAGGCTCCAGGCAGACTTTATTGTGGCCTTTCAGTACTTAAAGGGGCCTGTCAGAAAGATGGGGACAGACTTTTTAGCAGAGCCTGTAGTGACAGGACCAGAGGTGATGGTCTGGGACTAAAAGGAGATTTGGACTGGAGAGAAGGGAGAAAGTTTTCACGCTGCAGTGTCAAGTATGTTGGAGTTGTACCAGCACCAACGATGGCATTTACCCTTCCAAGTGCTTACACACCATGTAGCTTCACCTGCAGAGGATTTATCTTCTCTCCCTGCTCCCAGGCG
Source organism: Chloroceryle aenea (assembly GCA_013399075.1). NCBI lineage: Eukaryota > Metazoa > Chordata > Aves > Coraciiformes > Cerylidae > Chloroceryle > Chloroceryle aenea. Next base: position 20,604 of record VWZY01007472.1, on the reverse strand, counting down.
GTTGATAAGAAGCTGCACAAACACAAGTGCATTTGTCTCTTCAAGGCCAGACTCACCTACCTGGGAGAAGAAAAGCTGGAAGCCACCTGGAAAACACAGCTGGTTTGGCACTTGGCCACACATCTTGGAGGTGAGAGAGACCAAGAGTGAAATATCCACCTTTAGTGCCTGACTGCCAGTTGAGCATAAAAGGAGATGGAGCATCGCAGGGCTCTTCGCAGCCCGAAACACCCTTGTGCCCGTCCTGCTTGCAGGGGATGTCAGGGGAGGGGATTTAACGGCCGTGGGGAAGCCTAACCAATTTACTGTCAGTTGTTGCCCAGGAAAAAGAGGCCATCTCCAAGAGAGTGCAGTGCCAAGCCCTTCTGCTGCAAGGGAAAGAACCTCTTTCGGAATATTTCCAGTCGGCGTCACCGAGTCAAGTTCTCCCTTAGAGATGCCAGCGCAGCAGAAGCAGCTGCAAAGGCCTCAGGGCTCTTTGTCTTACCATATTCTCACAGCGCTCGCTTGCTGTGGAGCTCGACAAATAAAGTCACTTCAGCTTCCTATTTAACACGGGGAAGTTTTTCTGAAAAGTATGGATGTTGCCACTTCCTGTCAGTGGCAGGGGGGGACCGCAGTCGACCGTCCTCGCCTGCGCTCGAGCAGCCGGGGAGTTCCTGCGGCACCAACACGAGCTCGCTTCATCCTATCATCCGCCACGCTGCAGGGAGCTGGATCCACACGAAGGATGAGCAGATGTCCCTCAGCATGGTAAGGCACTTTTTATCTCTCATTGCCTCTTATCAATCCCGCTGCCTGTCTTCTTATAGCGAAGACAACTTAAGCCCCGCATCGTTTAATTAGAGGACCGCTGTATCCTCGCTAACATCTGCACTGCACACATGTGTAAACACAAGGGCAGAAGAGCTAAAGCATGGTAGGAGGTGCTTTTGTCTCAGCAGAAGCCCGTGTAGGTCAGAGCCAAAGTTTCATTAACCCTTTGCTCTGCAGCTCGCTAGCCATTTGGAAGGGGGAGGAACGGTGCCATTTACTGGGACACTGACTTCCTGCACCACCCTGCTGGGGACAAAGAGAGACGTCTGTAAGGAAGAGGGAAAAAAAAAAAGTATAAGGCTTCTAAGAAAACAGGGATGAGGACAATTTTACCTCTCTACACCAGCCAAGCTCAGCTGGTTGAGATCCTTATCTGTGCAGCTCCCTGGCTCATCTGCACCTGCTCTCCTTTGATCTCGCCTCGAGTCACTCTGGCACTTCNTCGAGTCACTCTGGCACTTCCTATTTTATTTATTTTTTTCCTCTTGCAGGGTTATGTGGGAAGTTCCGACCAGAAAATGTTTGACTGCTGGACAATGTTCACTCCTCCGTACGCAGCAGCTAGAGGCAGAGGGACAGATCCCTCCCTTTCAGGATGTTTGGGATCCACAGTCAAATTAGCGAGAGGCTCCTGCTGCTGAAGAGAAACTGGTGGATGCTTTGTCACCCGCAGAGAGACCACGTCACCTGACCCCCAAAAGCCTCCCACAGCTCAGCAGCGCACGCAGCTCAGAAGCCACTGCAGCAGATTGCTCCTCGATTCACAGAGCTGCATCCTCCAGAATAACGTTACCTGCTCCACCAGCTCTCCCTCCTCAGCAGCAGCCTTCCAGCAGCTCACGCAAACCACCACATGCTAAGCCCTCTGCCACAAAGCTGCTTTTCTGGCAGATGTGTGACTAAATCCTCCCGCTGAGAAAGTCCTTGAAATACCCTAAGGAGAGCGGTAGGTATCGGGCACTCCTGCAGCCTGAGGCCATGTAACCCAGGAGTACCTGCTCCTCAAGGCAGCAGCAGAGGCAAAGCCACAGCATTTCACACCAGTGAAACTCCAACCAAAGGAGAGGGGGCATCAGGAACCCATGATCAAGAACCTCGCTTGGGTGTTAAGGTGAATTGCTGCCACGTGCAGATCCTTTCTTGCCGATCTTAACAAATGAACCTCCACACCACAAAAAGGGGGAGTCAAAGCCACAACAGAGTCATCTCCAGCCTTGTATCACCCATCCTTTTAGCAACTGATACAGCCCAGAATCTTGTCAGTGTGATCACATCGCAGCAACAGAGGCTTTACAGACACAGATACAATTGTTCTGTTAACTGGAATTAAATAACTGAGCCATTGAGGCGCTCTGTGAAACAACTGATTTGGAATGGAAAAAGCAATCAAAAATGATAAAGTTTTTGCTGAACCCAACAAAAAATAACCCCAAAGAGACAAGCTCTGCCTAAGGCTATGGCTCATGCGAGGGGCCAGACACGAAACACACACACATTTGTAATTCATAATTCTCAAGGAAGCAACTGAAAGGGAAAGAGACAATATCAGAACCCTCAGATAGAGCATTTCTTTAACACATCCTGTTACATGAAAGAATTTCCTCTTTCTGTTCCAAAAGGGGAAACCAGCGCCTCATGGTTTTAACATGTTAAAGATCTGCTTTACATCGGCAACAACAGTGTCAGCATTTTAAGAGCACGTTCCTCGTTTCAATTCTCCAAAGCAGAGCCTTTGGATTTTCCCGATGCAGCCTGGAAAGATGTTTGATTAAGCCACAATCTGGCCTTTTTACTGCGAGGCGCGTGCTGCCAGGTCCGACCGCCAGCTCCAGCTGCCAGCAGCTCTCCGGGGAAGTCGCGAAGTCAGCAGTGGGAAGCGGAGAGGAAACGTTTCCCTTATGCAAGAAATCAGGATGAATTTGGGCAACAAACCCCCGCACGGCCACCCAGCGCTAGAGCGGGACTAGAACGGAGTAGGCAGTAAGAAAATATGTGCCATACTGACCTTCCTCTCCTAAAGAGGGATAGCAAGGAAATAAGCAGCATTGTCATGGCAAAACCAATGTCTCACCACAGCAGGCTGAGGCCCCGGGCAGTTCTTTGTTGTGGCACAGCAGTAGGAAGGAGGGATTTGCCCGTTGTGGGGTTAGAACAGACTCGGCCACACCAGTTGCGTTTCTTTTGAACTACAACCCTGCCCATGTCCTCTGCCTGTCACCGTGTCTCAGCCAGCAGAGAGGCTGCCAGCTCCAGAGGAAGATGCGTGTAAAGGAAGAGGGAAAAGGCCAGGCTCTGGTGCTGATTAAATGTGCTCCGTTAAGAAAAAAAATACAGAAGAGATTTCCGCACCCTTGGTAGAAACCACTGCTGGCAGGAACTGAAGGTTACCCGTGAGGGCTGGAGAGGAAGGAAGGGGTTAAATGATTAGTTTGACATCTGCAATCCAGCTGCCAGAGGGCTTTCCCTCCACTGGTCTTTCCTTCCTTCAAGTCCTCCAGTCCTCACACAGAACCCTATCTTCAGAAAATGGACAGTCTGGACTTCAGAAGTCTTCTGGCACAACTCTTCCAAAGTGGTTCCAAGCATTAACCACAGGGTCAAATATTCCTTGCCTTATTCCTTGTCTGAATTACCCCAGCTTCAAGCAACACACACAATTCCACTGTTGCCCAGTTACTGAAGCTACCTTCAAGCCTTTTAGATCCTGGATGATCTGGAGTAAGGGCACTGGAAACACACCAAGCATGAACACACCGTTCACTCCAGAGCCAGCACAGATGGCAGCATCACCCTACCTACCCTAATCGTTGTGCTTTCTGGAAAGATCAAGAAGCATAGAATTGTTCTGGTTGGAAGACACCATCAGGAGATCCTCGAGTCCAATCGTTCACCCAGCATTGCCAGGGCACCACTGACCCCTGGCCCTCAGCACCACAGCTCCACAGCTCTGGAACCCCTCCAGGGCTCACAGGGACTCCACCCCTGCCCTGGGCAGCCTGGGACAGCCCTGGACAACCCTGGAGGGTCAGACATTTTTCCTCATGTCTATTCTAAACTTCCTCTGGCACAACTTGAGGCCATTCCTTCTTGTCCTGTTGCCTGTCCCTCCTCTCTCCACCCTCTTACACTTGGGGTCTGACAGGACAAGTGTCCCACACGCTCACTTTCAGCGTGGTCCCTCATGAAATCAAACTCAGCCCCGGCTCTCTGCCAAGGCAGCTCCCTCCACCCCTGCAGCCACACAGCGACCCTACAGTTGGTCACACAGCCCACATGTGCTTTGCCTCCATCTGTCTTGCCAAGCAGTTCTAATCACTCTTACCATGCCTTCAACCTTTGGCACCTCCTAACTTGATCAGAAATTGCTTCTCTTTGTGTTTTCCGGACAGATCAGAGAGAAATGTTGTGGCTGGTGAGAAGAGAAAAACTGGCCCCTGTGACAGCCCCTGCTCCTAACGTCCCCAGTCCCTGACCAGTCCCAATAACCAGCTGGATTTTGAGACCCGCCCATCAGCCTGTTTGCAGAGCCATCAGCTACCCACTGTTGATTCATACTACTCACCTCCTCCGCCAAAATACCTCTGGGTGCCAAAACAAGTATCTCCTCAAAACACCGTCAGTCCAGCCTGTAACCTCACAAAGCCAGTCAAGGCTGACTTCAGGTTCATACGATGCTCACTTTTTCATAAACCTTCACTGATTGACATGAAAAACTGTCCTTTAAATTCAGATTTTAGAAGAGCTATAGCTGGTTTCCCCGCTATTTTGCCTGGAAGCCTTGCTGGGCTGGCTGGCCTGCAATCCCCAGCCTGCTGCAAAATCCCTTTTGGGGCTAGGAGGGAGTCACAGTCACAGCAACATTCAGATTGCCTCAGCTGCAGCCCTAAGGAAGAATAAAAAGTCATCTGCTGGTTTGTAAATGCCGATATCTTTAGAATCAGCTGTTTAACCTCTACATTATTTACTGCAGGGATGGAAGAATAGATCGCACCACGAGCAGGTCCCCTGGCTTTCCAACAAATACAGGACACAAAGAGTATTTATTGAGCTTCCCTGGAGTGTTCTGGACCAGTGTTCAAACCTGAGTTCCTAACAGGCTAGTAACGCTCAACATATCTTTTTATTTCTCAGGTCTTAGAGGACCTTTAACTGTGCTGACCACATTTCCCTTGGTGATTTTCCTCCCCTCCCAATCCCTATTTCTCCGTTGGCTACAGAGCGGTGCGGCTGCTCCCACGTCAGCCAGCACAGGCATGTCTGTGGCTTTTTGCTGCCTCTCCAACAGCTTTAAAGCTTCCACTTGCATTTTTGGTTTGTCTGCAGTTGTGCTCTCCCAAAGAATATGAATCATTTTCAATGTTTTGAGGTCTTCCCCTTTGCAACCACAAGAGAGAAGTTCCTGCCACCCACCAGCCTTGTATTGGAAAAGAAGGCGCTTTGCCTTGGTCATGTTCCACACCCCCAGCCTCAGCAAGCGTTCCTCTCTGCAACAGCATTTCCAGTGCTTGGGGTCTGTCTGCTCAGCATCCTGGAGACACAACCTTCCTTTCTGTACCATGAAAAACAAGGCAACAGGCAATGCACGCAGCATTCCCCTCCCTCGGCAGGGACTCGCCACTGCCCAACTAAACAACCGGCTGGACATGGCTGGGGTGTTCTAGGAACACTACATTTGCCGGACGGGTGACATCACAGCGCTTCTGCCTCCCACCGGGCACAGATCCCCCCAGCCAGGGTAACTCTGCCACAGGAACAGTGGGACACACCAGAGGAATACCATACTAGACCAAACCTCTGCCCTTACATTCTTCCTTTGGAGCCTCACGGCTCCAGCCAGCAGCTGGAAAAGCCCGAGCTGTAGAGGAGGGCATCCCTTCCTTCCTCCTCCCACGCCTGATTATCCTGTAATGACACAGCCAGCTCACCAGTACAATTTGACCCTGGGGAGTTTTCAGTGCTCCCATTTGCAGGATTGATCACTTAGGTTTAATTCTACAGGCATTTCTTCATTTAGTTAACGAAGAGCAGGATGTGTTCGGGTGTTCCGGTGAGATCCTTTAACAGGCTACATGACTTGGGAACAGCAAACTTTCCCAGACCCACTGAGGACAGTGAAAGGGATCTCAGGAAAATAGCTAAAATAAAATGCAAGCTGATCAGATATTCCCAGATGACAATACAAACACGCAGAGGCAGCCCCTAAGGGAGCAGCTGAGGCGTCCAGCCCCACAGAACCAGGGGGTTTAACACGGCTGCGCGCAGAGACACATCCTAAATTGTATTCCCCCACATAAGCAGGAAAAGCAGTGCCCTTTATTCCAAAGAGACACCACCGGATCGTGATTACAAAAGCAGCCCTGAAAGCGAGCTTCAAACCCCCGCACTGTGACTCAAAGCGCAGCAGCCTCCTCTTTGCCATCCCCAGGATCCTTCAGCAACCGCACGGTGCTGCGCTGGAGCGACACAAACGCCCCTTCCCTGCCTCCCTCTCTCCCAGCTGAGCCAGAGCAGGAGTACAGGTGAAGGAGCTTCCTGCTGCACCGCTCACCACAAGCAGATGGATGAAATCCTAAAGCTGCTCCTGCAGCCCTCCGTGAAGAAAGCCGGAGCGGGAAAACCAGGCGTCTTCTCAACGTGCAAAAAGCAATTATGCTAAAGACGCAGGGTGAGCCCTGCAAGGTCCAGATCAAAAGCCAGAGACATGGGAGGCAAGAGAAAGACCTATCAAATTCACCGCACTTTTCCCAGCTTAAGGATCAGAAATGGAGCGTTTCTGGCTCATAAATTCTACTTCCAGCAAATTCAAGCTCAAATCCCCTGAAGGCAATAAGGAAAAGGCAATCAACAACAACTCTAACCACTTCACAGATGCTCCTGTTTAGTTTATACAGCACTTCTTACAGCATTCAAATGGGTAAAATGGGATTTCAACGCAGGGGGGCTGACGGCAGCAGGCAGGATTCCTCGGTGAAGATACCAAGGGCAAAGGAAGTTCTGAGGAGCATCATATTGGTTATGATGAGTGAACTCAGCGTGCTCAGCCTTTGCTCATTTTAATCTGCCAGTAAGCGAGCTTGGCTAAACTGAACATCCTGCATCTACAGTGCCTTAAAAATCCACAGGAATCACAAAAATGAGGGGAAAAACGAACAAACTGATGCGTTCCCTGGGAAGCCATGAAAAAGCTAATCGCTATTTGTTTCCAACTGGTGTTCCGCTTCCTGAGCCAAATGTTCCCAAGTCAGCTGTGGTGGCTGAGGAGTGACCGGTTAGAGCTGGAAAGTTGATTTAAAATTGCAGCTCAAACACTTCCAAACTCTCTAACATCTTTTATAGGCCCGGGACCACCTGCTCAAAAAGCGGAGCCCTCTGGTGCCGTAGCCCGTGCCCCTACCCCCCCATCTTCCAGCTAAAGCAACTGGCTTGGGGGGAAGGCCCTTAGCCCAGCCCCTTCTTCGGTTCTCGGACCAAACAGAGGTCAGCTGCACACTAGGGAGGAGACACGAAGGGAACGGGCTCCCTCCCTCAAGGTGCGAAGGTCGTTGCTCTCCCATCTTCACTAAAGGAGGGAGAAGAAGTTTCCAGGCTCCTCGCCCCACGCTGCAGCATCCTCCCTAACTCACAGTGAGCGCAGACAGAAGACAACAGCCACAGCTGCTGCTCCGCGCGACGACAAAGGAGAAAGAACCATTTGACTCCAGGATAATGGAACGCTAACCCAAGTCTTCTTTACCTTGTATATGCTTTGGCTCACTCAGATGTGAACAGCATGGGGCATTCAAGATGAAATCACTAAGATTTTTTATGTTTGGTGGTTTGGGTTTTTTTTTAACTGCAGGAAAGAGTCAACAGCACCGAGATTCTGTTTGACAAAGCATCCTACTGTGAAACACACAATGTGTGCGTTGTGCAAACCGATCTCCTGCCGGGCTAAGAAAACAAGGCAGGCTTGGAAAAAAAAACCCAACAAGAAACAATCCACAAGATAACTGCAGCCCTGCAATACCTCCTGGGATTTTACTGTCCTTGCGGTTTTTCTTTCTAGGTACCACATTTACAGAGTCACGTTGGGAATGTCTCGATGCAAATGCTTCTTTTTGTGAGGTCTGGGCAACACAGCGCTGCTTCTCTTCACGCAAGGGCAGCAGCTCTACCCTCTTGTTACAGCCAGTGTTTAAGCAGAGCCGAGGCAGCTGGTCCTGCTGCTAAACCTGAATTCCCAGGATAAATGAGATTCCAGAGGCTGATGCATTTCGAACTTAAGAGTAGAAACCCATTTCCCACCATTTCCAATATCGTATCCGAAGACAGCCAACATCTCCTAAAAAGCAGCATTTACCTCCTTCCTCTGAGTTTACAGAGCTCATCACCCAGGGAAACGAATTGTACTGAAGGAGAAAACAATAATCTCCTTATGTTTCGGGTGTTCATTTCCCTTTCCAAGATTTTCACCCCTCGCTCATCTCGGAGGCAGTTTTGCTTCGCTTTACTTGCTTAAAACACTCATTACAAGTCATCTAGGCCAGGAAAGGATTAGAGAGGCACTGGCAGAAGTTGCAAAATGCAAGGCTGTCGGGTGGGAGAAATGAGACTTCCAGAGGCATAAACAACAACTCAGCACTGAACTCGTGCCTCAGAAACATCCCCCTCTCTATAAATTTTCAGCAGGTACAGGGCAAGGAAAACAAATTATGCCCAGCAATGCAGAAGGGCACCTCTTCACAACAAAGTCACGGAGCCTCCCTGCCCCCTTCCGTGGAAGGTGTGGGCTGCGCTTTCCAGAGGAGAGGTGTCAGCCACGGTGACGTGACCTGACTGACCCCAGGGAGAAGGAGAAGCAGAAGCAGACTGCTTCCAAAACAGAGCCCCCAGTCCTGCGCTCTGGCCACGCTTCACCTCTCCACGCGGAAGCACTGCTACTGGAACTAATTAAAGGCAAATCAGTAGAACTCGGAGGCACGATGTGGGGAAAATATCCTGCGTGGCATCCAAGAAAGCCACCGGATAATCCAAAAGGCTGTTTAAGAGCCCGGCTGGCAGAGCTCTCGGGATCTTCCAGGTCCATCACAAGTGTTTGCTTGCTCCCTCATCCCCTGTTTCTTCAGGCCAATTAACTACAGCATTCCATAACTAGTGCCCAAGTCCAAAAAACCATCTTTGAAACCCTTACTTTCACACAAGGATCAAAACCTACAGATTCCAATGTATTTATCAGACCTGCTGGATGGCCGGTGTTGAAAACGCCTGTTTTCCTTCCACGGCAGCAAAGCCAGAAATGTGCTCACAGCAACTACAGCAGCTCCTCGAGAAGCAGAGCCACTGAGCTTGTGCAGCTGCACAAAGGCCAGGTATTTATTCTCTGTTGGTTCCCTCTGTTGGTTGCCCATCAGGAAGCACACAGTTGTTTTACCCCTGGCCATCTCTCCTCCCTGGACAGCACCAGAGGAGGAAGCAGCAGTAGGAAGAAGCCAAGAGAGATGTCTGAAGAGCAGGAACTTACTGCCCAGGTGAGCTGAAGCTGTGGACTGCAAGGACAGGCTTTACTTTCTCTCACTGCTGATACGAACACGTTCTGGAACCAGCTCCACCAGAGTGCTATCACTTCAGGATGCACTGGTTACTGAACATGTCAAAATCCAGGTGGCTCGTACATCTCAAAAGAACAACGTTAACTACCCCCAGTCCCGGGCCACCCCCAAGAGTCTCCCTGGGGATTAGTAAAATGTTTTCTTTAAAAAAGGTGAGTTGGTTGTATACAGCATCCATCAATGCCATCATTTAGGCTCTATACAGAAACATCACCCGAGTTTCCATCAGCCAGTTACAAAAAGAAGAGCTTTGCTGGAAACCTCTGCTGGAAACCACCTGTGAACGGGGCCAGTGCGCAGAGACAGGGCACGGGCAGAGGCAGGGCACGGGCAGAGGCAGGGCACGGGCAGAGGCAGGGCACGGGCCCTCCTTCCAGCAGCTCGGGAAGCACAGCTCACACCACCCATGGCTTTACAGGCACAACCAACGCTCTGAGAAGCAGTCACTGCTTTGTCCCAAAGGCACGTTCCTCACCAAGCACACCTTGGGCAGTCCCTCCAGCTTCACCAGCAGGGAAAGGTTTTCTTCACAGACTGAGGACCCCCTGCTCCTTTGCAGCCCGGCACGGGTGCCAGCAACCCTCTTTCCACCCAAAAGGCCAGACTGGCTCTAGTTCTCCTGACTATTTTCCAGGCAGCAGAAACTGAGATTGCAAAGGCTCAGCTGAAACCTCAACATTCAGAGTTTTAACTTCACATTCTTCCAACAATCCTTCTAGAAAACATGGCCCTGTGCTGTTGCAGTTGCTCCCCCCCACCTCCCCACACACAATACTTCATTTTTTACCTCAATAGCAGACACGGTTGCTTTCTTGTAAAAACCCAGAGTTTAAAGATGACTTCTTCCACTTGCCATAATCCATTGTGTGGGAGAAACAGCCACACAATATCATATTGTTCCCTGTACGACACTTTGAGCTGTACTTTCTGCTCTGAACACACTGAAACTCCACTTGAGGCTACAACAATTTCCATGCAGGAGGCAAAGGAGGATCTTGTATCTGATCTAATACGGGATAAATCAATGTGCACTCGTGTATTGCTTATAGTTCCCATCAGCTCAAGGAGAGACACTGTGCTAGAGTTTCAAGGCTATCTCCACACCGCCTTTGTATGTGGAAAACACACCTCGGGCTTTGAGATATTTTGAGAACCCCGCTCGAACACTTCTCAGGAGTTTGGGTGAGGGATGGGAAATCACCAAACCCCAACTGCTTCTCACCCTTTCCAGCAGGAGATTTTGGGAGAGGTCACGCGAGGACTGCACCCCCATTTTCACCCTCTACAGAAATTCAGTTCCTATTAGTCATCCACCTCCGAGAGGTGCTGGGAAGCTTAATTAGAGCGTGTACAGCACTCCGAGATTCTCGGATAAGATGTCCTAGGGAAGGGCAGCATCCTATTAATGAGCGTGGATTCCAGTGATGCAAGTGCTTCTCTCTCTACTTCAGCTGCTGGAACTTGAAAGAAAAAGTTCCCAGCCCCACGGTCCTGCACGTTCAGTCAGAAGACCATCGGCACCCCAGGGACGGCTTCTCTGGATGGGGTCTGAATTCCCTCCGGCTTGGCAGGATTCTGACCTTCCGCTGGAGCTGCAAACGGGAGCAGACGTGTACCCCAGCACAAGCCCCGGAAGGCAGAGTTTAATGTCCCTCCCCATGCAAGTCTTTTCTCTCATTAAGCGCTTAAGAGCTGGATGATTAGGGAGATTAATTTTTGCAGCTGGACATTTTCTTTAAGAATGGAATTTTCCACACGGTTTTCTCATTTAGCTTCATTTTATTCTAGCCCCAAGACATTCGCATACGCAGAACAGGAGTCTTCTGCCAGGTTCAGAAAGGATCACGCTTTTGCACTTCAGTCTTTGCTTTTTGTCTCTGCAACAGGCTTGCTTTCAGAAAACCCTGCTACTACTTAATGCCACCCAGTAACTTGTCCACGCAGCCCACACCAAGAGGCCCAAACTACAAGTTCACTTACCCGAGGCCCTCGTTGTACCAAAGCTACTCATGAATCAGGTATTTACTAAAAAAAATAATACAGAAAAGAGCACAAGAAATTCCTTAAAACCTGTGAGAGCTGACGGACTGAAATCACAGACACACAGCACAGGTTGTGATTAAAATTTAGAGAGGTTCATTAACACAGCAACACAAAACACGAGGGTGACTTCATTATTATCAGCCTCATAAGGTTGCACAAGGGTGTTGCATCCACTCGCTGTCTCTCCCTCGGTGTCACCTGGGAAAGGGGTGACGGGTCCTTCACTAAACAGCCCCAGCTGGCACCCGGGGACACTCTCAGCTAAAAGCTTTTGTGTTAACCTGCCACCAAATGCCCAGAAGTCAATGGTCAGGCACAGGAACAGGTGAGCTATTCCTCCCTATTCTGCCTGAGTATTCTGAGAGTTGAGGCATAAGGGAGACAAAACCAGAGGGAAACAGCCTCCTGACCTTCCCTGTCCCCCTGGCCTCATCACTCCCCCGCAGGCTCTCCCGCTCCTGGCAAGGACTTTTCACAGACTCTTTTCCCCTGGAGAAGACAAGCCTCTGACCCAAGCGTGAAATGGCACGGTTCTGCGACTGCCAGTACAGTCCTCAGCGGAGAAAGCAGAGGCAGAGCAGAGAGGAAACATTTGAATTCCTCACAGCCTCCACCAGACACAACTTCTCCACATTTCACAGCGGATTTTCTTCGCAGGCAGCGAGGAAAGCTGGGCCACACGTTCCGTCCTCTAAACGAGCTTACTTCTGCGGGCACCGGCACTAGGCCGCTCACTCGCCCATTTGAGCTTCCCGCTTCTCAGAGATAAATGTGCCTTTCAAGTTGTTTATGCCAGCCTTCCTCCTCTGATCCTTCACCCCGCTCTCGCCGTGCCCACTGACTTCAGAAGGCTCCGTATCATTCGGCATCACTTGCACAGAATGAGCTTTGTAGTTTTGCAGCCAATTCGGCTTTAACAGCAATTAAAACAGTTAGCAAAATAACAGTTCTTCGATACCAAGAGACACTGGATTCAAAGAATCCCAGGAAATGAATTCTCAAAAACCACACAGTGATCTTTCAAGTAGCACAAAATTGGTCCCTAAACAATTTCCCTGTATTTCAAGGGAAGCAGATTGTGGAATATTTTTATCTATTAATATGTTCATTCTCAAGCTCGTGCTCTAACACAGTCATGTTGGCTTTAAGCAAATGATAAAGTTCACACAACTTCTTTAAAGGGATGGGAGGCGGGTGGAAGAAAAAGATGAGAGAAGAAAGATGAAAATTAGTCACGAGAAAGCCTATAAATACATCAGCGGAGAGAGGGAGCACTCTCTCTTCTGGATGACTTAAGAGAGCTAAACTTCAAAAGACAAATGCAATAGAGGAGATGGGCAATTTAGCTTGGGCTGTGTCTTGCAGGGGTGGCAGAGGAGGAGGAGGAGGAAGAATCTTGATTGTCATAAAGTAGCTACTGGCTCAGGAAGTCACAGAGGGAGAACATTAAAGGAAGCCATGTGATTGCAAGAGAGAAATCAAACTGCAGAGCCTCAGAGGCAGTACAGAATAGAGAGGCATGGAGTGGAAAAAAGGGATGCCAGGCCAGGCAATGATTTCTTTGATAGAAAGGTTAAGCCTGTGGCACCGAGGGCCTTACTGGGATCACAGGACCCATGCACGCACCTGCAATGTCAACTGGAAGTCAGGGGGATGTGCTGAAGGGAACTGCTCAGGGAGGTGTAACATTAACCAGAAGCTCACTGAACGTGCTCAGACGCGTCTGCTGTTCCCACCTCACCTACTGCTCTGCCTGAGAAAGCAACGCTCGCAAGAGATGGGGATTTTGCTTTCCCCCTCCCAATGCTGACAGGCTGTCTCTGTCCCACCCTACACCCGGGGCTAACAGGACTACAAATGCACAGCCTAAAAGTACTCCACGTTCTTTGACAAGAACACAGTAAAGATGTTAAAGGGACTTATCAACACGTTATCACTTTCCTTACTGCGAAACTCAGAAGGCAAACCAGAAATGGGCAAAACAATAATTGCAAAGGACAGATGCTTTACAGTGCTAGCAAAATACTAGATGCCACAACTGCAGCTGCTGCACCTGCCAGCTCGGGCCAGCACCGAGAGCAGATGCCCCGGGCCAGCGTACGGGAAAGCAGCAGTGAGCGTAAGGACAGGGGGTCACGGGTTATTGCACAGAGCCCACGAGAAACACGTGTTAGAAGAGGCATCGGCAGGACCCGTCCATCCGCCGTCCTCCGCCCCGCCGTGTAACGCGGGCACTGTGACTAAACAAGTAACGCTGTAAGCGACTTCCTGATCTGATTTTCTCAGGCAGCTGCCAGGATGCTGAATGACGGATGGCTCTGAGAGTTTCAGGTCCTGGCAAGAGGAAGAAAAAGCAGCCACCGCAAAAAGAGACGAACAAGCAAGGCCATCACAGCAGGCAGGAAACGATAACAAAGTGATCTTACTTTCGTTAGGCAGCTCCTCCCGATCCAGGTCATCTAGAGGGGCCGAGGTGCTGCTTCCGCCATCATCCAGGGTGAGGATGAGGGGGACGTCATCATCCATGCTCACAGCCATCCTGTCCCTTCAGAGGCTCTACTCTGAGAGCTTTCAATAACACTTTTTCCAGTTCCGCTGGTAAACTGCTTATGTCAAAAACTCTCCCTAGCAAGTCTTCCATGAGGGGTGTCTTCTAGACATAAGAATACAAAGGTACCCATCTCTAGAGACCAGAATTCAAAAAACAATCGATTTTTTTGCTTTTGAAGTGCAGCGCCGGACGTGAGATTCAAGGGCAGTATTTATGCGAAAGCTAAATTCAAAGAGTCAAGTCTGGGCTGCCTATTCCTGGCGGTACACAGCTCGCAGTACCGCGTGGAAGCAAAACAAAGTGCTTCTTGACAAACTCCTGAGCACTCAGCACAAGAAGCTGGCAGGCGTGACGCATCCGGAGCCAGCATGATGCTAAGTGTCACCGTCACACAGGGCTCCTTCCCCGCTCATGCCAAAATGCCTCTGTTTCAGCTGGGGAGGAGAAAGAGGGAGAAAAGGAGTCCACTTTGGGTCTGCGCGCATGAAGATCCCGTTGGCTTTCTTTACTGGGTGGTATCACTGCCACAGAGTCACGGATTTCTTTATAAGGGGAGGAAAAGAAT
>VWZY01007470.1:828-15855 GCA_013399075.1 Chloroceryle aenea | reverse complement strand
GGGTGAGGCTGGTAGGCAGGAGGGCAGTGATGGGACGGTGGTGGTACCAGAGCGGGTGGGGATGGGTTGGTGAGGATGGTTGGGATGGGTTGGTACCCACGTGGGTGATGGGTTGGTAGCCAGGTGGGTGATGTTGGTAGCCAGGCAGTCAGAGATGGGTCAGTGAGGGTAGCAAGCCAGGCAGGGATGGGGTGGCGATGATGCCCAGGAGGGCAGGGATAGGTTCCTGAGTGTACCCCAGGAAGGTGGATGCTCTCTGAGGACTCCCTTTGAGGCTCTATACTTGATCTTCGCTTTCCTGCCTCCCCAGCCCTTTAGGATGGGCACTTGCTCAGGTGTCTTTCTCAGCCCCCCAGATACCCCCAGGGCCCCAGCAACACCTCAACAACTGATTTGAGCTCTCCTGTTTGAATGCTTTCTCCAAGACCCATGCAGAGCTGGTGCAGCAAACACTTGCTCCTGCCTTCATCATGTTCCCCTTGTTGCTGGTGTCAGGGGTTGGGTGCTGTAGCCCCTTTTCCCACTCAAGTCCTTTGGCTGTAGGGATTTTTGTTTGTTTGTTTGCTAGAATTTCTTGCTTAGAAAACCCCAAAGCCCACCACCACTAAAGAGGTGAGTTGTTCCCTCGCAGCATTCCAGTGAGCACTGGTAAACCTCTGTGGGGATGGTATTTGTTATTTTTCACTTTCTAGGAGACAATTCATATTTGAAACTGTAGCACCATAAAGTCCTCAACAGCTTTGACATCTGAAAGAATAATTTCAAGTAATGGAGGCAGCAGAGTTCACAACAACAGATAAAACCTGTGCAAAACCAGAGCTCCCACCCAACGCAACGGCCACGGGTGTTCCAGGCTCTTGGGCTATTTGCTTCCACCTTTATCCATAGTCCTCACACAGCCTCCTTCCTGAGGTTCAGTGGAGCACAGACAGCTCTGATGCATGTGTGGAATCATGTGTATTTATATTTTATATCTATTATATGTATATATACACACAGGGCACTGTGAAACTGAGTCCACAACCCTTTCTTACTCCTTTTTAACACAGGGGCTCAGCACGCTGGGATTTGAATGCACCCTAGAAGAGGTTGATCTTGAAGATATCACTAAGAATCAAATCAACACGATAACAGCTTGCACCACTGCGGACCCAGGGGTAAAAAAAACCAAACCCAAACCAACAAACAACCAAAAATATCTCGAATTTCAGCATCACATTTTCATGGACCAGCCGTTTAATTCACACTTCCACAAAAATCACCCTAGCTCATTTCTTCTTTAATTTGCAGACTGGAAACTGTCGAGAACTGCAAAGATCTACTTTGGATATGGTAAGTGAGAATTTTCCCCAAAGAACCCCTTCACTTGCCTGGTGTCTGTTTAAAGCATTTAACAACAGATTCCCACATTTCCTGATAATTTTGCCTTTTATTTTTTTGCAGAGCAAATGCCTGGAGGGCATCTATGAGGATCTGAATGTCTACAGAGCGGAGCTGGAGAGCTTCAATGATCAAAAGGTGCTGGCAACTATTGATGAAATGATGAAAGTAAGTTTTTCTCTCCTTCCTTTCTACTATTTCTGTCTTAAACCAGAAATTTTAACCCAGTTTTCTCCATTCTGTAACCAGCCAAACAATGACTTTTCTTTAATCTGGCAATTGGCAAAACTAAAAAGTTATTGCTTATCCAAGAAGGGACTTGATGTGAAAGAGGATGTAGGAATTTTAATAAATATTCTAAAGTAGAGGGAATAGATGTTAAAATCTGTATGTTTGCAAAAGGTAATTTAAAAATAAATAAGTATTTTTCCTTTGTATTGCCACAGCATCTCCCATTAGCCTGGAAATTCTGGCCTTGGGAAGATGAGCTCAGTCTAAGGTCGCTACACAAAGCTGGATGTAGGCTTAGTATTAAAAAAGCATCTTTATTCCTGGGCAGAAAGAGCCTTTGTGCATGAATGGACAGTTTTGTCTCAAGGAAAGTACAGCTGGGCATCCCAAGTCTATTAATTATAGCATTAAATATTTCAAAGTTTATCCTAAGTCTATGAATCACATATTGTTAAAGATTTAATTTTTTACTCTATTCATTATATCATCCCACATTTCCAATTTTATCCCAAGTCATTCATTATAGCATTGACAATTACACATTTTTCTTTTATGAGAATACCTTCTTAGCTCTAAGTCTTGTCATTTATCACTTAGTGGGAGACAAATGGAAAGAGGATTTGTTCTAGCCACTTTCTGGTGCTAGTTTTTAGCAGGGCCTGGTGGGACAGGACAAGGAGGGATGGTTTAAACTAAAAGAGGGAGATTCAGACTGGAGAGCAGGGAGAAGTTGTTGGTGCTGAGGGTGGGGAGAGCCTGGCCCATCCCTGTCCCCATCCCAGGGGAGGTGGCCGGGGCTCTGAGCACCCTGCTCTGGTTGCAGCTGTCCCAGCTCCCTGCAGGTTGGACCTTGAAAGGTCCCTTGCAACCCAAACCAGTCAGTGATTCTCTAACTCCCCTACCTCTTCCCAGGCACTGAGGATCAGCAGCAGGAGTGCTCCACAGGCGTCAGCGGGTGCAGGGCTGGCCTCCTTCAAGGAGAGGATGAAGCTCTGCAGCATCCTTCACGCCTTCCGGATCCGCACGGTCACCATCAACAGGCTGATGAACTACCTGAGCTCCATGGAGAGCTCGCTGTGAGCACCCAGCCCTCCAGAACCTTGGGTAGAAATTTAACCTAAGGATGTCTGGGAGAAAAAAAAACAACAGGGTCAATACCCAGGGAGGTGGTTGAGGGGTTTTAAGGAATCTGGTGCTTAATATTTCACAGAGTTTCTTACAAATCATGTTTTAGAGAGGTGTTGACAGCACCTTTCAAGGTGATGTGTTAAACTTCTTGGTTTCTAGAAAATAAGCTACATCATAGCACCAAAATGTCCTCAAGCCACTCAACACTCATGGGTCCTTTGTCTGTTCTATTTATTCAGCTGTAATTGTCAGGAACTGCAACGTTTTTATAATGATCCAATTATTTATAATATTCCTTATTTATTCTATTTATTGCCTAATAAAGTTTGCATAAGAAATTGTAGTGGTTTTTGGGTTGGGTTTTTTCCTTCCTTGAGATATAAGATGAATCAATAAAATAGGATCATAGCAATCATGCCTTTAAATTAATTGGAATATTGCTGGCACATAGTCCATGGTAACATTCAGCACTGGTGTCAACTCCAACAACCCTGTTTCCTTCTTTTTACTTACACCAGACGTGTTTCTCGTGGCTTTTCGCTCAGACTGAGCACCCAAAGCAACCCTCTTGGTCTTCATCCTCATTTACAATGATTCTCCAGCCAGTTACTGTTCCTGGGGTGAAATCCTGACCCCTCCACAATCAGTGGTGAATTGTTTGATTCAGTGTGGCAAGGATTTTTGTGGAGCTTTGAAGGCCAGCAGGGATGGTGGGATGATTCCCCTCCCCGTTCCTGCCTGCAGCACCTAAGCCAGGGCAGATGAAGGTGTCCATCCCTTTTGCAGGTCTGCACTGCTCATCATCATTCCTATCTCTCCCCCCTCAGTTGTTTTTGCCAAGCTCTGCCCTTTGGGGACCCCCGAGCAGTCCCCTTTGATGCTGAGCAGCTGGTGGGACCACCACCTCTTCCAGATGCTGAGAAGACATCCTCCTCCTCCTCTCCTGTTTTCCCCGAGTGTTGGCATCACCTGCTCACCACACCAGCCCTTAACACGTGATCCTCTAAATTCCCACCCCTTCAACTAGAGCCATGGTCCCTCTACACCCTCAGACCACTCGTGGTGTAGATGGAGCCATCAGGTAAGAGCAACCTCCTGCCTGAGTGCTGTGATGCAACACAGTGTTTCCATTCCTTCTGCTTGCAAGACCAAGCCCAACTGAAGACCACAGAAATAAAAGATACATTTATTTTTTTAACAAGCTTCTTGATTTTAAGAGCCTGATGGTTGAAGAACTCATCATCTCTCATCACCATCTGCTTCACTATCCCCTTGCCCTCATTAGTATAAATAAGCTCCTGATTTCCAGCTTGGATTTACTGATTTCTGCTTCTGTCCAGAAGGTCCTGCTAGAGCTTTGTTGGGTATCTTAAAGGTCCCCCTGATGGCAATTTTCCCCCAGTTGAAGAGCCCAGGGCACCTCTGCCTGAAGATGGAAGCCCACACCACCTCCCTGCCTCCTACAGCTTTTTCCCCCCTTAACACTCCATCAGCAGAAGATCCTGGCCACCACCACAGGCCTTTTCCTCAGCCATTCCCTGGGATGTACATAAAAGCAGAGCATTAAGGCTTGGAAAGATGACCCACCACCCATGCCAACCTTACAACATTTCATCCAGTGGCTAAAAGAAACAATAAAATAAAAATAAGACATCAGTAGTATAAATGTCTCCTTTTTAATCCTTATTGTTTTAAAAGTATGCTTTCTCTTTCATAGACATATGCAGAGGAAGGGGATCAATAGAATCCCCTGTCTTTAAAAACAAGGGGATTTTTTTGTTTTCTCTCTCATCTCAGGTCGCCACTCTTCTGAAAAAAACCTCATTCTTCCCAAATCTTTTCCATTTCATAGCATGCTCGTTGCCAACAGAGCAACAACCTCCACAGAGAACTTGGCTTCTCCTATTTGAGACGTAAGCACCTAATTCTATTCAAGTTAAAAATCAATCAAGTGAAAAAAAAGTATAAAAAGTTTATAATACAAAACAAAAAGTAATAAAAAAATGTACAACGTAAAAAAAGATCTCACAAAAATTGAGATGGACTCTACAGAAAAGAGTGAAGAAGAAACTCCCAAAGCTGCCTGGAGTTAATAGTGGTGCTCCCATGAAACCCATCTTTGGGTTGGTAGAAAACAGAACCACAGCTGAAGGAGGAGTGAGTGTCCATGAGTATGTACAGTAATTATATACAGACAGTGATTATGCACAGGAATTGATCTGCACGGTTTGGATTCTTCTTCCCTGATCGTGGGCTCCTGTGTGAAACACAAAATCCCTCATGATTTTGGCAGTTCAATGTTCCTTTTTTTAAGGGGACAAAAGTTTCAGTGGAACTTTTCTCCCTCTGTTTCCCTGATGTAAATAAAAACATTTCCAAGTAACCACTGTATACCTGACCTAGGTAAAGTGGCTTCTTCCAGTGTCCATATCTTTTAGGAAGGGCTCAAATTGGACAAAGCTGGGGGTTGGGCTTCCCTGTAGGTCAAGCCTGGCTCCACCGGCTGCGACGCCGGGATCCACCCCGCGAGCCACGGCTCCCAAAAGCCTGGGGTTGTGTTTACATCCCTGCCAGACCTCGTTCACATTTCTCCCCGAAACTTCCCACACAGCGACGACGCTTCGCATCCTCCTTCCTGAAGCTCAGCCAGATCCCAGGGGAGTGGCTGGAGAAGCGGAACAGCCGGCTGGGGATGCTCCCACCACCTTCCTTCTACTGCGGCTTCAGCAGCTCAGCACCGAGCTGAGAAACCTGGGGAAAGGAAAGGGCAGAAACACGGGGGGATTATCCAATCTCTGCGAGTCACTGAGGTATCCAGGCTGAATAATAAATGTATTAAAACCCCACAACCCTATGGGACAGTGCAACCTTTGCAGCCAAGTTACTTTTAGGGAGAATTCAGAAAAATAAAGAGTTTTGGGGAAAGTATCCCCTTGGCTGGCTGAGTTCTCAGCTCCCCGAACAACTTGGGTTGGCAGAAGGTGACCCGAGAGTAAGGAGCCCCACAGGAATGAGTGGGAGCATCCATGGGCAGTAAGGAAATACATACACAGGGGTGGGTCTGCAGCATGGAACCGCTAAGTCATCCGTCAAGGGAAGGCGTTAATTAACCGTGCCTAAAATACATAAAAGACCCAAACATCTCTTCTTAGGACTTCCAGAGAAGACCAAGAATTGACTTGGGTATCAGTGACTTGCTTTGGGTGATGCTGAGAGTACTTTCAGTTCCTTCAGACCAAAAATAATATTCCTTTCATCTCAATTTGATCTGAAGTATAAAAAACATGGAATCATGGAATCACAGCATCATTTCAGTTGGGAAAGACCTTTAAGATCATTGGGTCCAACCATCATCCTAATAGCAGAAGGGAGAGAATTTTGACCTAGGTGGCAAACTCTCTGATGCCAGTTCTTAAAATTACACCCAAACCAGCAAAATGCTGCTGCTGGTGTGAGGAAGGAATCACCAGGGGAAGGTGGTACCTTGTAGGGCCTGCAGGATCTCATAGGATGCCTTCTCCCGGAGACTCCCGTACAAAGCTTCTGCGGTCCCGTTGCTTTGCTCTCTGTCTCTCCACTTGGTTAACACCAGGAATTTCTGCATGTTCACTTCCTCCTCCGCTGCCTGGATCTGCTCGATGTCTTTCATCTCCATCTCAAGGCACTCGATGGCGATTTCTCTCCACTGCCTCCCAAAGAGCTTTGCGATCACCATCAGCTGCTGGTCCGTTAAGTTTTTTGTTTCAATGCCATCTGAAAACCAGAGAACCACAGAGGTTGGGAGGGTTGGAAGCTGATGCTTCTGTGCACCCAAAAACAAACACCCACCTGGCTGCAGTTGCTGGGCTTTATTTTATTTTATTTTTTCATTCTTTATTGACCTCACATCATCCCTTCTGTATTTTTTTGCCAAGAAACTATGAGCAGTTTCTGGGTGGGAGCTTCCAGACACCAGGTATTTCTCACAATAAGCTGGAGCTCAGCAATAAACTGGAGCTTATTTTATTTTTATTTTCCCATTTAAATGTAAAAAAAAAGCAATGGAAAAATTAATTTCTTCCATTTAATTTTTTCCATTTAATTTGATGCTTATTTTATTTTTTTTATTTTTAATTTTATTTTGATTTTCGTTTTCTTTCATTTCCTTATTTCATTTCAATATTTCATTTTGGTTTCTTTTAATTGTATTTAATTCTATTTATTTTTAATTTTCATTTCCATTTATTTCATTTCATTTCTATTTCATTTTTAACATTAATTTTTATCTCATTAACATTTTATTTTCATTTAAATTTAGTTTTTGTTTCATTTCTTTTTTTTCTTCTCTTAATTTCAATTCATTTTCATTTTGTTTTATTTTTCCTTTATTTTTATTTTCATTTTATTTCATTTTATCTTTTTTCAATTCATTTCACTTCATTATTTCATTTCATTTTAATGGTATTTAATTCTTACCTTATTCCATTTAATTTATTTCAATTTCCACTTCACTATTTCCAAAGAACTCCACTCAGGAGTTGACCCAAACCCAACATTCCGAGACGAGCAGCAGAAGCCTCTTGGGAAGCGGCCGCTGTTGCCCGGTCCCGGGGGACACCGCGGTCCCAGCGACCCCAACAAAGGGGTCTCCAGAAGACACTACCTGCAATATTGCCCGTCTTCTGCTTTTTGCTACAGAGCTCCTCCTCTTCCAGAATTCCTGGTTTCCGTTTCTTGACCCCTAGAAGAGCAAGCACCAGGTGACCTTCCTACCTCGGTACCGCTGGAGCTCCAGCGGCCAGCGCGGAGCCCGGAGGACGAGCAGCTGCTCCTCGAGTGGACTCACCGGTTCCGCTCCTCTTCTGCTCATTTTTGTTCTGGTCGTAGTGAATCCAGTCACCTGTGGTCAGAAGAAACAGAGCTGAGGTGGCAACTCCCATCGCTACGCCCAACCGTCTCCCGGCACAAAACCAAACTCTTGGGTGGGTTTTTGGCCAGGTGGGTTTTGAAGGTCTCCAGAGGAGGACAACTCCACAACCTCCCTGAGCAGCCTGTTTTGCTGAGCTGGGATTTTCTATAATGAGAGGATTTTTTTCCCCCTGTTTCACCCAGTGTGCTGCAGCACATCCCCCATTGTAGAGATTGGGTTTTTCCCATCTAGTAAAAACTAAAGCAGAGCATCCTCCTGTGCACCCCAGAGTCTTCACCTCTTTGCTCATGAGGTCACCGAGATGTTCACTACATGACCACCTGGAGCTCTTCTGTGTTTTCAGCACTTTGAGCTCCAAACCTTGCTGAAGTATTCACTCCTTGCTGGAACTATTAACAGCAGGAATTTGGGGTCAGGAGGAATTTGGGGTCAGGAGGAATTTGGGGTCAGGAGGAACTTATCACTCAGCCCTGAGACACCCCAACTCCTCATCTTTCCAGAAGGCAGGAAGACCCCAGACTCACTCTCTCTCAGTTTTGCTTTCCACACGGTCTCATCAGACTCCAGCTCCACCAAAGACAAGGTGAGGTCATCGGGTTTCTCCAAATAAACTTCAATGTAACTTTTTAGTTTCAAGAGTGACCCGTCAACAAATTCAATTTCCTAGAAATATGGTAGAAATAAATATTTATCCAAAACAGAAACCAAAGAGGTTGTTGCATCAGATCTGAGCTCAACTCCAATCTCCCCAGAGTTTTGCAACAGATTTTCAACCCCAAATTTTAAGGCTCTAAGAGACAAATCATTTCTGCAGCAATAGCAAATGAAGGTGAAAAAAATTACTTAATTCCAGAGCAGGAACACAGAGGAAAAGTCCTTTTCATAGAATCACAGGTACCAGGCTGGAAGGGACTTCAAGGATCAGTCCATCCAACCTTGGCAAAAGCACACAGCACAGTCTGGACAAGATTAACCCTTGTCCAACTAAATCTTACAAGCATCCACAAGTGCCCAAACGTTTGGACCACGTTTCTAATGAAGCCACAATGTAAATGTAAGAAATGTGGGTTGTGGAGAGACTTACCTCAGGAGTTATTTCAGCCTCTGGCTCACAAATTAATCGATACCTCTTTCCCTTCTGAAGTAATTTTTGACATACAGGGGGCTTGTCAATTTTAATGAATTTCTTATTTGAATGTTTTACGGCTCTCGAGATATCCTAAAATTAAAATAAATAAATAAAATATAGGATTTAAAGGTTACTCACCTTGGAAAAGGAATTAACATTTAAAACGTGTGCTAATGTGGCCCATTGGGTTTTTCTCTGGCCCCAGCTCTATGAAACAGGGGCAGCCTGTCCCACATGGCAACCGTTACAGAAAGCTCTGCGCTAAACATCATCCTCAAAACACACCAAATAAACCTCTTCAGCTCTTGTGTTACACGGGTGAAAGCAGGTGGAAGAGGTCTGAAACCTGAATAAAAGGAAGGTTCTTCGCTGCTGTCCTCTCCTGGTGTTTGCCTGTGTCTTGGAGCAGGGAATGGGTGAGGGGAGAAGCTCTAGAAGGTGTAAACCTCGAGCCCTGTGGATTTTGGTAGCAACATCGTTTTCCTTTTCTATATTTCTATATTTTCTTTTCTATAGCAGCTTGTGAGTGAGCATGTGGGGCATTTTCAGTATGGAAATCCTCATTATATACNGAGAAGAGCATCTCTTCACCAAACCCCATCCTCCCTGTGACACCCCCATAACCAGCCCAGCTGGTATTTCTACATCACAGAATGCTTAGGGTTGGAAGGGACCTCAAAAGATCATTGAATCCAACACCCCTGCCAGAGCAGGGTCACCTAGAGCAGGTCACACAGGAATGTGTCCAGGTGGGTTTGAATGTCTCCAGAGCAGGAGACTCCACAGCCTCTCTGGGCAGCCTGGCACAGGCTCCCAAACAAACAAAGAAGTTCCTCCTCCTGTTCAGATGGAACCTGCTGGGTTCCAGTTTGTGCCTCTTGCCCATTGTCCTGTCACTGGGCAGCACTGACAAGAGCCTGGCCCCATCCTCTTGACACCTCCCCTTTAGATGTTGGGAAGCATTGATCATATAGATCATAATAGAACATACAATATATGTATTATTAGATCNTTCCATATTGATAACACCAACGAGCTCACCCCTCAGTCTCTTCCCCCACCTCAAGAGCCCCATCTCCCTCATCCTTCCCTCAGCAGGCATGTTCCACTCACACCACCCTACACCCACACCCCGAGCCACACCTTTATAAAGGAGTCGTTGTTCGTAGCCACGTAGACCCGAAAGGATAAGGAGGGATGCTGGTCCACCACTTTGTAGAGGATAACGGCACCGTGGTACTGCACCGGCTCCTGGCTCTGGATCAGCGGCCCCACCGGCGACAGCGAGCTCACCACCCACTTCACGTGCGATGCCGAGTACTCGGCGGAGGGCTCGATGGCTGCACCTTCCCCCTTGATGTGCAAAACCTTGAAGGCCAGGCCAGTGCCGTGATCTGTGGGGGACACGGGGATGTCTCGGCACCTCCTGCTGCAGGCGGCCAGGAGCTTCCCGCGCCCACCGGGCCGGTGNCCCCCCGGGCGGGTGCCCGGTACTCACCACCCAGGCAGAGGGAGTGGGGAAACTGGATGGAGGTGAGAGCGGAGGTCGAGTCGCAGTGCACGTCAAAGAGGGGGCCGCCCACGATCCACGGCTTCTCCACGAGGTTGGCGTATTTGCTCCAGGATAAGAGGGAATATGTGATTTTGGTGGCTCCAGTCACCTCAAAAATCAAGCCTGTGAGGCTGCACTGGTACGTCCCCTCTCCGTCCAGCTGCACCCTGCCGTGGGCAAGAGTGACCCCATTAGTTTAGTTTCCACTGCCTAATAAATAGCCTAACAACGTGGTTTGCAAGGGATAACAGAGAAACTCCCTTGCCAACCGGCCCAGGCTGCTTTATCTGAATGGCACAGAAGCCACAACAAATTTTTAACTCCAGCCTCTGCGTTTGAACCCTCCCTGGAGTGTTAAAAACCGACCAGGAGGACCCAGGCAGCACATGCAAAGTAACTGTAATGAATGTTTTGCATCAGGCTTCCTGCAAACAAAGCAGCTGCTCTGACAGAAAGGGCTCAACCCAGGTCAGAGCCAACTGACAACATCACCATCATCCACGGACAACCCAACGTCGCGTGCCAACGACGACTTCCAAGCTAGAAAGAGGGAGCACGAGGCTGGCACCCGAAGGAAAATGCCAAGCCTGTGCAAAAAGGAAGGAGGAGTATTCCTGTGAAGCAGGGCAAGACCCCTCGTGCGTGCCCTGACTAAAATAAGCACATAGAAATGTGCCTGATGCTCATTACTGCAGCAAGACGAGGCAGGCAGGACACCATCCTAAGAGCTTTCTTGGATGAGGTTCTGGAGGCAGCACAGGCAGCTGCTCTAAAGTGTTTAAGGATTTGGGGGCACCTTCTGGTGTAACTCCAAAGGTATTTGGGCAGCAGATTTGTCATTTTTCCCACTGAAACCAAAGAGGGAAGCATCTTGATGAGAACAATGCAAATGTATACCCATTATATTAAACAAAAAGCCATACACATGTTGTCCTCCAGCAAGTCTCCGAGGGGTCACTTGCTCCTTCTGCTCCTAGAAATAGATTAAAAAAATCAATCAAACCAACCCCCCAAAACCCCAAATAAACAAAACATATTTAAATAAGGTGATGAGAGAGAACTACAACTTGCAAATTATCTCATGGAAAATATGTGGGTCGTTAGGGTTTGTTTTTATAAACGTACATTTTCATTCCTGCAATGCTCACAGGGTGGCAGACAGTTCACTCCTAGAGAGAAAACAACAGGATCAGCTCGTTAGAAGCAGAGTAATTAAACCACTCAGAAATAAAACACAGCTCTCAAGAGGTCTGCTGCTACCTGACTCATCGCAGCGCGGCAGCGATTCCTTCTCCTCCTGTTCTTCGGCTGCAAAGGAAGAAGAAGTTTGCAGCAAATCCCTCAGCTTCCAGCAGGTTTCTGCTCCCGTATTCAGCAAGGACAACCCACTTAATTAATTCAACCCGCCCAATTAATTCACTTACATTCCCAAAAAGCCAAGGAGCCTATTCCTAGGGCTACCTTTTTGCCCGCAGGCTTGGTGCAGCGTGGGGATGAAGCTGCACCTCGGGATGCAACCTCTGTCAAAAGCTCAAAACTTGCCCAAACTGCTGGAAGTGTTCACGGTGGTTAAAAAATAAATAAATATTCATGCCCCAGGATGAGTGGCACGGTGCCAAATACAAAGTTCAACCACCCAGTGTGGAAGTTGGCAGCGCGAGCAAGTAACCGAGCTATTTGCAGTGGCTTTGTCCCTAAACTGCTTTGAAAGTGCCCAAATCCTCCTCGCTAACCCCTGGCACAACAGCAAGCGAGCGGAGCTGACAGAGCGGGCAAAAACCTTTAGCCCAGAGGGGGGATTTTGCAGCAGAGCTGTGGTGAGGAGGTGCGAGGATGGGCTGGCTGCCCGCTCCTGCTCCCCATCCCACCCACACCCCTCCCTGCCAGCAGGCACTCCAGCTGGGCTGTCCCAAAGTCACCCTTGGGCCATCAACACCCTCCTGGGCAGGCAGATGGGCGAGAGGCAGAAAAGGGATCGCCTGGAAACCATCAGGCCAAACCCCACCCCAGTGCCTTGGCTCCCTTCCCGCGGTGACGCCGGAACCGGGGCGGCGCGGGGGAGCTCGGCTCAGCTCCATCTGCAAACCACGGCACCCCCTGCACCCCCCTCCCTCTCCAGAGTCATCTCTAGAGAGCACAGCTCTCAGGACAACTTGCCAGAGCAAGCTGGTTTTGCCCAAAGACAGGAAGGTGACGGCTGGGCCAGCTCTGAATGGCTCCTCTGCCACCGCGTATCCTCGTGCATCGCTTATCGGTGTTGGCTCCTCACGCCTTGCGTGGGAGCTGTGAAATAAAAATACACTCACCCGACCTTCCTCCATCTGACTCCTCCGCATCTGATGAGAAAAAGCTTTGTAATTAGTTATCTAGAGACTGCTCAACTCGCCTGGAACCCGACTAAACTGCTGGCGGTGGAAGCTGGGTAAGTGCAAACCCACAGGCTTTTCACCCCCAGCAAACACTTCCTTTAATTCTTTTCCTGTCCATCCTGTTTTGCCACTTTTGCTACCAACTTTGTAGCAGATTTATAGCCTCTTGGATGTTTGGCCAACTGCTGCAGCATGCCAATATCTGTGTGTAGTGTGTCCCCAAGGCTAAAGCTGCTCTTCGATTATTTGCTCTGCGTAAAGCAGAGCAGCCTGGAAAGCATCAGCTTGCCAAATTATTCTGCTTTTCACACAATCACTGAATTAACAGTCTTATAATAACCCCGAGACTATGCCTGTGAAAAGCAGCTGGTTCCACCTGAATGTATGCTTATCAAAAGGGAGAAAACCCATCAATCAATCAATCAATTGATCACCAGGCGATGCTCACCTGACTCCTCTTCTGAGCTACTGCTGGAGCCACTTTCAGAACTGTCCTCTCCTTAATGCAAAAAAACCACATTAGTTGCAGGAAGGACAGAATAAAGCAATGCCACAGGTAAGGAGGATACTCCAGAAGGTTAGATACACCAGGTTGGTAAGAAAATTAGGTAATATAACAGAGTAATTAAAATACTGAGGGTACCCTTAGGCCAAGAGCAGCATCAGAGCATCCAGCATCAGGGGAGACTTAGGGGTCCCCCAGGTCCTTCTGATGGGTACGTGGAGTGTTCAAGATGCTGAATTTTAATGTTTTCTACAACCTGGGATGATTTTGGAGCTTCACCCATGGCACATCCCAGCTCACCCAGTTAAACTATGGTTTTCCTTGGCACACCCATGAGGTGGGACAAGCACCAGCAGGAGCTGGTGCATCCCACCAGTGACTGATGGGGACGTGCCACAAGTGGCTTTAATAAATTTGTCTGTCAAATCCAGCTGAAAAGGAACCAGTGCTGCAAAGCGACTCGAGGAGTCACAGCAGGGCCCGTGGTGATGGGTTATAGCATTGTGAGGAGATGGTGGGCACGAGGATGGGCACCCCACCCCGTGGAAAGCCCTCAGCCTCCTGGGTACCCACCTGCTGGGTGCTCCTCGGCCGAGCCCTCTCCCTCCGTGCCACCAGTCACCACCTCTGCAAGAGAAAAAGCAGCCGGGGGATAGAAGCTTGAAAAAGATTTAACTCAATTCTTGGGAGGTTTTGTACTCTGCAGGTCAGAGGAAGGGAATAAATAGCAAAGGAATATGAATTTAAAAAACTATTAAAAAAGCAAACCTCTTCTGCATGAAAATAAGGGAATGCACTGCGTGTTTTTAAAGGCAGGAGTTGTAGAAGCATCACTTCCATTTCAAAGGATGGGCATTTCTCTTTCAGACCCATATTCCACAAACTGACCGTACCTTTTTCATCTGAAGAGAGGGACTCGGCTCCGCTGGAAGACAAGAAGGGAAACACCTGAGCAGATCCACCCCCACACAACAGGCATCTCCCCCCTCCCTGCCCCACTGGCATCGCTCCCGCCTTTGGCCAGGAAAGGCAGCTTAGGATGGGGGGTTGGTGATTAAAAATTAATTATCTCCAACATTAATTATCTCCAACATCACCCGTGGCTCTGGCGCTCACCCTTGGCACGCCGGGTGATGCCCAGCTCTGCTGCACGTTCCCCACTGGCACAAGTCCTCGGCCCCAGCCCCTTTTGCAAAGCATCCGGGGTTCGTGTGCCAAAAGCCCGTTGGTTTTGGTAGCAAGCCAACCAATCTTCTTCAGCAGCACACCAAGAGTGGATAAACACAGCAGCTCAGACACGGCGGATGACTCCCAACTGACCCCATCGCCCATTTGTGGCCCGTGGCGATCCAGACCGACCTTCAGTCTCCATTGGCTCTTGAAAAGGGGAATTGTGCTGGGTTTATCATTTACAGATAACGACCGAGTCTGGAAACCTTTCCATGGAACTTCAGAAAGCTCCACAACATCCTCCCTGCAGCCCCACCAAATAAGCACCATAAAAGCTGCTGCTGAGGAAGAGAATTGCAGCAGTTACCACAAAGCAGCAGGTGACACCCGGCTCCTCTTCACTGGGGAGCCAGCATCTCAGCTTCTGTGGCTGGCCAGGGGCCAGCTGGAATGGCAACCGTATGCCATGCCATGGAAAGAGCATCTATCCCCTCACTTTTTGGAGGTAGAGGAGGGATTTCAGTGCCACCCTGGCGACGGTGAGGGATGCTGGTGATGGCAAAGCTGAGGTGCAACAGTTGCTCTTCAGCAGCTCAGCTCAGGAGGCTGATTTTGACCATCCCAGGAGGTGACCGTTCACCCACAACCCATCCA
>VWZY01007469.1:424049-434559 GCA_013399075.1 Chloroceryle aenea | reverse complement strand
GAGATTCATCTCACTGCGAGAAACACTTTTATGTGAGAGCAGTTTGCAGCTAAAATCCTTTATAAATTGCTCTGGTCAGCTCTTGGGTTTCACAGGTGAGTCAGAGCTTTCTTCCTGACCCTTTTTCTGGGGTGGTGAGTGGCTCCTGGCTGTCACCCTTCCCTCACCAGCACAGATCCTACTCATCTGTCACACGTGTCCAAACCAAGCCAGCATACCGACCGCTTCTAGCCAGCTTCACAAACGATTCTCTCAGATTCCATTTGTAAGGAGAAGAGCACCATTCCTCACAAGCCCGTCAGCCACAGGACAAACAGGGCAGCCGAAGCTACGACTGGACAAAGCCTGGCTTATTTTTAACAGCGCAGCCCTGTCAAGGGCGGGTGGGTACAGCCACCGAAGGAATGCGGTCTGGTACTGAATGCACAAAAGCAGCTGAAGCATCCCCCTCCGAGCAGGGTGCTTCGAGAGAGCTACCGACCGGGGATCAGGAGGGGAAGACAACATTTACATGCAGACAACTGCTAATTTTTCTTTTCAAAAGGCACCCTGCAGCAGTGCGACGGAGGCTGTACGCCCGTTGCCTGGCCTGCAGCCTGTTAGCAGTGTCACATATTAATGATTTAAAGGCTTACGAATGCTGAGAATGTAAGAGGTCAGTCTGGCCCGTGGGCAGGACTCAACCCACTGCCCGCCCACGGTGAAGGCAGGAGGAGAGGGGGTTATGATGTACATGGATGGCACAACTGAATGCCACCGCTCCGCGGGAAGGGTGTGGAGATGCAGTTGTCTCCTGTGCACAGAAGATTTGCAGAGATACAGCTCGGTTGTGTAAAACAATTTTGTTGTGGTGCCTGGTCTCCGTGCTGAGCTGGGATGGTATATGACGTGTGGCCTATAGGATCTGTCAGGAACAGGGTGCAGCTCGAAGCAGTCAGCAGCTTTTTATCTCAGGGCAGCAGCTTGGTTAGTCTGGAAGACAGTTATGCTAAAAATGCTACGTAAACAAGAAGACCCATTCTATTCAAAAAGACCTAGTAAGAACTACAGCTAGAGCAAGACATATAAAAATATTCTCTGAAAATTTACGTTTACTTAAACATCTCCCCCTGCCTCCTCCACCCCCCGCTTAAAAAATTTTAATTTGAATGTGGCCAAAGGGAATTCGGAAAAGGTGATGGAAGGCCACAAAAGGAACAATATAACAGGTCACATGTGTAAAGGGGTCACCAGAGCACAGTGTAGAAAAATAACAGAAATAACTGAGTGCTTGAAGCTGGTGACATCTAACTAATGGCAAAGAAAGATTTAGATGAAAGAAAATAAGAGCAGTGCAAAAAGTGCTGAGAGCTGCTGAGTGAAAACCAGATTGTAGCAAGTTGCATGAAGGGAGTTTTATGTTACATATTAGGAAAAATATTTTCCCTGAGAGGGTTGTCAAGGGCTGGCCGAGGCTGCCCAGGGCAGTGGTGGAGTCCCCATGATCCCTGGAGGGGTTTCCAAGCCGTGGAGCTGTGGTGCTGAGGGCCAGGGGTCAGTGGTGACCTGGCAGTGCTGGGTTAATGGTTGGACTGGATGATTTTAAAGGTCTCTTCCAACCAAAATGATTCAATGATTTTCTGGGGAAAGAAACCAGCAAAGAAACAAATGCCAAAACCAACCAACCAAAGAAAAAAAGAACCAACCACCCCTTTGGAGTGGTGGGGCTCATGGAAACAAAAGTGACTTTTATCTGTTAGATTGCTACTGCCTTTAGCCATTGTTGATGCTGCCAGTGACAAAACCTGCTTTGTTTTCACTGATCACAACTCTTGTGAAAACCAAAGATGGTAGCATATCAGAGCCAGGTAAGACCAGGAGATACTGCAGGAATTGTTCACTGCACTCAGTGAGCACAGAGGTGAAACTGTTTGAGGCTGTATGTTCCTTTCCTAGATGAAATTCTGATCTTAATGTAGTTTGCAGAAAGTTTTTATAATAAGGAAAACCAGCTTGGTCATTCCATCAAAAGATGAAATGGCTTTTTGGGGAGACTGGAATAAAATGGTTTATTGTTGAATAATCAATTGTTCCTGCAAAACACATCGGCTATTCTGGAAGACAGTGACTTTTATCTGGAAAGCATCATCACTCAGGGAGGTGAGTGCAGGTTAGAATTCTACTCTGCAACTGTTCTAGGCAGCTTTTCTAGGCAAATTCCCTGAGTGGGCAAGAAAACAGGAAAGCTGAGGCTGGGAGAGCACCTCAGTGAAGCACGTTTGGTACAGGAATCACTGAAATGATGCCTTTTGCACTTTAGCATTTCAAGAATAAAAAAGAGAGCACTGTAGGCTTTAGTTTGTCTAGCTCAATAATAAATCTGTAGTCCTTATAACTAAATAAGATTATTTGTTTTCTTGCTTATTATTTCCTGATTTTTGAGATGGGGGAAGAACATTTGAAAACACTACTTAACAAAGAGCAGGAGCAAAACAAGTCACATCCCAGTGCAAGGGAAGATGCTTTTTAATTAGAAATGCTTTTAACATAAAGGATCATGGACTTTGCAGTGTAATTGCAAAATGCGTCAGAAATAATTATACCTAACTTTTAGACTTTAAAGACTTCTTAGACATCTAAGGTTTCTCTGGGTCTGTTTATTATAGCCTGGCTACCCACATCACTGAGCTACTGTTCTCTTTTTATATAGAGTTGTCTGATGATGTAAGTTGGGTTTTTTTCTTGAACACGCAACAGAATCACAACCAACCTGTAACAATAGTTACATCTCTTAAAAAACCCCAAACCTAATCTATACATATTGGTTACTGATTATTAAAGCAGACCATTCAGAAAACTAATGATCAATCCACTTTTTTTTATGTTGGGATTGCACAGAATGCATTATCCTGATTCTGGAGTCTGTTAAGACATACTGTATTTTGAGTGTTATATTTCATTAGTTGTTTTATAAAACAACTAACAGGACTATGTCAATATTCTCTTTCAAGTGATAATTAATATTTATTAATAAATATTCCTAACCAAGAATACATTGGGAGTGGGGCCTATTATGAATGATTCAGGCTGACAGGTGACCTTATAAAAACCATGAATGAGATTGAGGTCAGTAAATAGTTTGTTATCATGAGAACTGAAAATATTAATTCTGTCCTGTGTACGACTGGATTTTGTCTCTGCAAACACAGCTGAGAGTAGCCATGCAGAAAACACTTCAAAATATTTGTTTTCAATTTTACTGGTCACCTATAGCACAAAGAGATTGGGTGTTGTTTATTTTTATTTCCAGTGTTTTGTGCTTGTGGTGGGCTGCCAGGTGCCCACCAAGCCAATCTCTCACTGTCTCCTTAACAGGACATGGGGAGAAAAGATGGAAAAGCTCATGGGTCAAGATAAAGACAGAGGGAGATCACTCACCAGTTACCAACACCAGCAAAACAGAACTGACTTGGGAAAGATTAATTAATTGTCAATTAAAAATAAAGAGTAGGACAGGGAGAAACAAAGACAAAACTAAAACCACCTGCCTCCAAAGCTCAACTTCACTTCTTCATTCCCAGGTCTTCTACCTCCTCTTCCTGGCCCCAAGCAGAACAGGGGAATGGGGTCATGGTCAGTCCATAATAGTTCCTCTCTGCTGCCCCTTTCTTTTCACACTTCTCCTTTGCTCCAGTGTGGGTCCCTTCCACAGGGTACAGTCCTTCAGGAACAGACTGCTCAAGTGTGAGTCTCCCATGCTCCACAGGTCCTGCCATAAAACCTGCTCTTGCATGGGCTCCTTTCTTGCCAGGAGCTTGCTTCTGCACGGGCTCTCCCTGGGCTGGCAGCTTTCTTCAAGGCACGTCCAACTGCTGAGGCATGGAGTCCTCCATGGGCTGCAGGGGGACAATTTGCTTCACCATGGTCTTCATCATAGGTTGCAGTGGAAGCTCTGCTCTGATACCTTTAGCACCCCATTTTTCTGACCTTGGTTTCTTCAGGACTTTTACACATTTTTCTCAGTCCTCTCACAGCTGCTTCACAGCATTTTTACCCTTTAACTATGTTTTAACAGAGGCACCACCAACTCGTCTGAAGGGTTGAGTCCTCGGTAATTGTGGGTCCGTGTTGGAGGCAGCTGGAGGCAGCTGAAAGCAGCTCTGGACAATATCAAGGCATCCCCAATCTCTACTCAGAGGCCACTCCCACATCAACCCCTCAACATCTTTCCACTAAAACCAACAGTGCTATTTTATGCTGTTCCACAGCAAGAAATCAGACCTTGGTTCTCCCAGAGGAGGGGAGCTGAGCACAGGATGCATGTAGTAGAAGTGCACTAGACTGATCACACTTGCAGACTGCTCCTCCTGAAGATTAAGTTAATCCTGAACCAGACTAATCTGTCACCAAACTAAATTCACATCTCCCCCCAACCAAATATGTATCTGTCGGTAAAGGACTAGGGGGAGTTTTTGTGAACTGTTAAAGTCCTTGATCCTTAAAGCATTTAGTGGAAACCAGAGGTTGTTGAAGCCTTCTGTCTCCTGTACTCAGTAGGTTTGCAGCTTTGGTAAAAGATGGAGGAGGACATTCCTTTTGTGTGAAAGCAAACCCAGTCTGAATGATTTCTCTGAAGCCAGAAAATGAGTCAGCAGTAAAGAGTTAAGAGCCACGAAACAGCATCCAGTTACTTCACTGCTGCAGTCCAGTGTTTGGAAACTGCCTGTGCCAGACCATAGATCCATTAACATTCACAATTATTTCAGGAATGAGCTATTCTGGAAATGAATAGAGACAAGATCCAAAGCCACCAATTGATTTTATTTATTCACGGACAGTGTTCCTTAAAATTGGCACCACAAATCAGAAAACATCAGCATCGCTAACATACAATTCTCACCCCTCTCCATTTCTACATCAAGTTAATCTACTGAGTTTGAAAATGGTAAAGCAATAAAATACCACCTTTTCCCCCTAGCAAAATGTCAATCCTTGTGTTTATAAATATATTAACTGCTTATAGGATAAGGTAAAATAGAGAAAGCAGCAATAAACTTTAAGCCACACATGGATACTTACTAATGCCTAATTTAAGTGGTATGTTAGTCCCATTAATACCTTCAGTAAAACTTGAGGCATCAAGACAAAAATATACTTGTGCTTTGGTTTAAACTGTCTTTGTTTGCAATTAAAAGCTTGTGGCTTTAGTTCAAGTGCTATCTCAGGAAAAAGCATGCTGAAATGATATATAGTTATAATTTTAGACTGTTACAAATGATCATAGGTAGTTATCTTCACAGTTAAGATTAAACATTACCAACATTTCCTAAATTGTGAACATCTACCTCTGTACTCACTGTACTGAAAAAAATTTCCAGCTCAAAGTCCTATTTTCATTTCTTTACCCTTCTCTTCTCTGTGGGGAAAGGAGTCAGGATGTTTCCTAGATCATATTCCAAATGATCTAAGGAATTTACAGCCTGCCTTTTCCTCTGCCCCTGGACAGAAGAGTTTATAATCCTGTTTCTCCTGAAAGAATAGGAAGGTGCAAGAGAACAAAGTTTCATGGGTTTATGAAAGGAAGGAAATGAAGTAATGATAAATTACACTCACAAAAAAAAAAGTTACTAGATTCTTTATTCGAGTCATGAAGAGAGCAACTTTGTTTTGCCTGCAGAACATGAACAGTGTCTGAGTCAACAAGATCGAGCACTTCAGTGAAAATTCCTTTTTTGGTAACTAGAGAGTATGACTTGGTGCCTTGTTACTAAGTGATGCAAAGCAACAACCAAAAAGGGCCAGTGCAAGCAAGGAGGTAAGTAAACATGTTTCACACCTTCCACATGTCACTGCAACAGTAACAAGTGCAGATTAAATCAGTTTATGGAAAGAAAAATTAAAATCAAGCAGAAAAGTTCGCTTCTTCTCCAAACACCTGCTGTTAAGAGCCTGTGCTTTTAGGTTTTGTCTCTTGCTAGATACTGTACACCCCTTGTAATCTTCTGAAAACTAAATAATGATGTTTTTCTTTGCTGTGTACCACGGAGAACTGCAGTAAAAGCTATCCCTCCTAAACAGTCACTAAAAAAAAATAATAATGCAAAGAAAATCAAGCTGGTCCCAACTCAGAAAATGACAAACTCCTCCAGTTTGACCCAAAGCCAAAATTGTCTCTCTGGAAAGAAGTTGGGACAGTAGCAAATATCATCCCCAAATACTAAGCCTGTGGCAATCCACAGATTGGGAAGCAAATTAAACAATTTCAGACACTTAAAACTTCCAAGACACTTCCCCCATTTTGAGAAAATTTCAAAGCTGAGTTCATTACTTGGTTCAGCTGATTGCATTTTGAATTAGAGAGAAATGCTCTGAGATGGAGATTTTGCACCTCACATGACCTGCAGCAGCTCAAGTTTTAAGTATTTAAGCCTTTAGCTGTCAAATCAACTTAAAAACTTTGCAAATTCATAGTGAGTTTGCATTCTAGATCACATCAAGATCTCAGTGCCGTTGCAAATTACGGAGTGTTAGTTCTGCAATGATGGCCTCCAGCTATAGAAGGCTGGAATTTGAGATCTGCACAGTTCAGACTTGCAAAAGCTTTTGCATTACAGCAGAGGCAATTCACCCAAAGCAGTAACTAACCATGCAGGCTGTTTCCTTTTGGTCTTTTAACGTTGGTGCTCCCACCACTAGCAATGTAAATATTCTTAGGATCATTACCTAGAGTTTGCTTTCAAGAGGTGTGCTTGTTTTAAGAGACTGTATGGTCCACAAAAGGTGAAAGAATTAAAGACAAAGTCCTTAGACTGCAGTAGTTAATTCCGTGATAAAGGGTAGAAAGACTTTGGCCAACACTTATCATAGCAACAATCACTGGGGGCAGGGGGGTGTCTGAAGAAGACTATACAGATGGTGGTCTAAAGCTTCCATTTTAATATAGCCTTTTAATATATTTCTCACAGAATAGTTTATTGTTTTCTTGTGAAGGAAACTTGAGAGTGCTGCAAGCTACAAGTATTCTTCCCTGTGAGAAATAGGAAAGAACCAGTCCTCCCCTTATCTGGAGTAGCATGCCCTCCCCTCTCTCTCCTCCAGCAAACACTCAGAAGTGGGAAACAACAGAAATCTGGAAAAAAAAGCCTTTTTTTTTTTTAAATCTGTCTGCTTATTTGTAATTCTGTTACTGAAGAGACGGGCAGAAACCTACCAAACTTGTGACCATCAGCCTCTCTAACACTGGGATTGTGGCTGCTTGTCATCACAGCAGTGATTTGAAAGATGCAGCTCCAGCTGGCTACGTCACATCCATAAAGGGAAAGCAAAAATAAGTATATGAAAGTGAAATCTGCAGATATTTGCAATATTCCCACATATTAGTGGCATCTGAAGTGAACAAACTCAGCTGACAGGTCAGAATAAATCCCACCAGCCACAATGCTTTGTCTTTTTGGTCCTCTTTTAGCAGTGCAGCCAGTGAGCACAGTTAATGGATTCCTGTCTCAGCAGAGGCATGGCAAGCACCGTTGTCTCCACGCTGGTCTTTTCCCCCTCCTGCTCCCACTGCTTTCTTCCCTTGCCCAAATTGTTCACTCTCTCCCTGGAGCTTCTCTTCCTAGGTGGCCCTTGCCATCAGGTCAGACACAATTACCTGTATTTGCTTAACAGATTTCAGTCTTAGCTGACAACATAACTTCCTAAAATTCTTCACAAGCAAGCACATGAAAAACCTCAAAAGCCACACCTATGAGCAGCCAAAGTTGGGCTCTTCCCTTCAGCAATGGGAGTTTGTATTTTGACACAAGATGTTTGACATTGCTTGTTTTCCAGTTCTCTACACTGTTGAGGAAAACCTTGCTGGAAGCCAGTCAAGTAAGCACTTCACTAAACTGTAAAAAACATTATGGATGATTCTATCTAAGGATTAAAACCTTTGGCTTTTAATACAGCTTGTCTTGGGAGACTCTAACCCCACAATGATCTTGTTTAGAGCATATGTATGTTATGCAGGACTAGACCATGTCCTGCTGCTTTCCTCCAAACACAGGGGCATTAAAATCCAGCATCTCTTGCATTTACCTCAAATACAACTTGGGATGTATTGTCAACTTGCAACTGAGCAGTAAAAGCTACAGCAGCGGTGGTTTAAGCCCTAAAGGAAGCTTCAGCAGGTTGCCTGTAAGCCATATTAATGAAACTATGGCAAATTGCTCAATAATTCAGGCAGAACTGGACAGCAGACCCATTAAAGATGCCAGGTTTAATAGATCTGGTATGAGCCATACTGCCCTGAACTTTCTGTAGGCTTGAAGGAAAATATGAAGACAGAGAATGAAATGTTTTTTCTTGTTTTAAAGTAAGGCTAAGTCTTAGTAGCTGCTCTTTCTCCAATTAGACTTCATGAGGAGTCCAACACTAACCCAGAATTCAGCTGTATTGTGCAGTTCTGCTGTTAGAAGGAATCAGTAAGTACACTTCACCCTTTTGAACCTCAGCTCCAATTGGCCATTAACACCAGCACTGTTAAGGATTAAAACCAAGAACCCACAGTCCCTCCCACCTTCCAGCCCAGTCTGTTCAGAAGACAAGTAGACAGCCATAAAAAAGAAAAAAACACCAAACTACATTTTGATCAGTGCAAGAAACATTCCAGTGGTTACAAAGTGTGCAAGCTTCCAATTATACTTCTTCTCTCATTTGTGCTGGGGCCAAAACCTCCCCTCTCTCCTTTTGTTGAATTCTCAGACATTAGGCACCCCTCCTTTGGCTGTGTTAAGAGCCTGTGAACCCCAAACACTTACTGTAAATGACTGAGCCCTACAAGCATTCCCAAATGGGAAAAATGTTAGTTCACGTCAGCGGACATCCCCCAACTACAGCATCATTACAATCAAAACTGGGCAAGAGAACATCTTTCAGCAAAGGGATCCGGGATCAGAAGTGTAGCCGTGCTCGCTAGTCCCGCCTCGATCTGGCACATGTGCCTCCTTCATCATATTCACCCATCAACTGCAACATGTAGGTTCCAGTATAGAGAAGAAACTGTCCAGTTACTTGCGCTGCGTGGGATATTAGCCGAAGCACCTTCCTAGAAGAAAAGCCATTTGTTTAAATATAAATGATTAAAAAATCACCAGTGAGATGACATTACCCCTTTCTCCTCACCCACAGCACCTTTAGGAGGAGTTAGGTAGATATATTTATGATTTCTCAACAGTGAGAAGGAAGAAGATGGTCATTTTTGTACCTTCTTTAGAAAAAATCCTTCTGTGGCCACAGGAAGGTGCTGACATGTTGGCAGAGCCAGAACACACATTTAATGAGGCAGGCTGTCACACTGTCAGATGTTTACTGGCCTCCTGCAAAGCCATCACCTGAACTACCAGAGCACCACTGAAGGCAGCTTTGCTTGGGAGCCCAGTAACATTCACAGAATCACAGGATTGTCCCAGTTGGAAAAGACCTCCAAGATCCTACCATCAACAAAACAAAGACAAACCACAAAACCACACACACAAACAAAATAGCCAACCCAAACAAACAAATAAAAACCCCAAACAAACACACGCACACAAAATACCCCACCTCACCATCCCAATAGAGCATGTCCTAAAGAGCCTGATCTACATGGTTTTTAGACACCTCCAGGGATGGAGACTCCACCACCTCCCTGGGCAGTCTGTTCCAGCACCTGACTGCTCTTTCAGTAAAGAAATTCTTCCTAATATCCAGCTGTAAACCTTTCCTGGTGCAACTTCAGGCCATATCCTTTCATCCTGTTGTTATTTACTTGAGAGAAGAGGCTGCACTGACCTCACTACAACCTCCTTTCAGATAGTTGTAGAGAATGAGAAGGTCTCCCTTCATTCTGCTCTTCTCCAAACTAAACAATCCTCATTCCCTCAGCCTCTCCTCACAGGACTTGTTCTCCAGACCCTTCACCAGCTTGGCTGCCCTTCTCTGAACTCCTCCAGCAAGTGACTCATTCCTGCAGTGTGAATCCTCCTCTCATCTCACCTTGAGGCCATTCACTAGCACAACACTGCACGTATCTCCAAGCTACAGATCAAACTTTGTTAGATCACCTCGCAGTGGATGCCCAACACAAAACAAATGAAGCCAGGCAAATTAATGCTGCCCGAGCTGCAAGACTTAAGAATTCTCAGTTCATCACTATTTATTTTTTTTTAAGATTGAATAAATATCAGCATTCAAATATGTAAGCAATACAGAGCCATAAACTGAGAGCAGGCAAGCATCAGAGATCTGCAATATAAACTGGGGACCACCACAGGATCACAGAGCAATAGTGATCATCATGTTTGAATGGGCACTTATTGAACTTGGTTATAGCTGCTTCCATTCTCCAAGGAACAACCAGGAGATCAGTACTACGAGCTATATTCAAGCCCCATCCCCCCAAAGTTAAACAGACCATCGCAAGCACGAAGTAGAGGCACTGGGGAAGCAGCACACAAGAACTGGAACCATTCCAAAACTGGGGAAAGGTTCAGTATCTGAAGATGCAGAA
>VWZY01007469.1:411923-423025 GCA_013399075.1 Chloroceryle aenea | reverse complement strand
CTGTTCCAGCACCTGACTGCTCTTTCAGTAAAGAAATTCTTCCTAATATCCAGCTGTAAACCTTTCCTGGTGCAACTTCAGGCCATATCCTTTCATCCTGTTGTTATTT
This sequence comes from Chloroceryle aenea, assembly GCA_013399075.1. Lineage (NCBI taxonomy): Eukaryota > Metazoa > Chordata > Aves > Coraciiformes > Cerylidae > Chloroceryle > Chloroceryle aenea. Next base: position 422,916 of record VWZY01007469.1, on the reverse strand, counting down.
ACTTGAGAGAAGAGGCTGCACTGACCTCACTACAACCTCCTTTCAGGTAGTTGTAGAGAATGAGAAGGTCTCCCTTCCTTCTGCTCTTCTCCAAACTAAACAATCCTCATTCCCTCAGCCTCTCCTCACAAGACTTGTTCTCCATACCCTTCACCAGCTTGGCTGCCTCNAGCTTGGCTGCCCTTCTCTGAACTCCTCCAGCAAGTGACTCATTCCTGCAGTGTGAATCCTCCTCTCATCTCACCTTGAGGCCATTCACTAGCACAACACTGCACGTATCTCCAAGCTACAGATCAAACTTTGTTAGATCACCTCGCAGTGGATGCCCAACACAAAACAAATGAAGCCAGGCAAATTAATGCTGCCCGAGCTGCAAGACTTAAGAATTCTCAGTTCATCACTATTTATTTTTTTTTAAGATTGAATAAATATCAGCATTCAAATATGTAAGCAATACAGAGCCATAAACTGAGAGCAGGCAAGCATCAGAGATCTGCAATATAAACTGGGGACCACCACAGGATCACAGAGCAATAGTGATCATCATGTTTGAATGGGCACTTATTGAACTTGGTTATAGCTGCTTCCATTCTCCAAGGAACAACCAGGAGATCAGTACTACGNCAGTGGATGCCCAACACAAAACAAATGAAGCCAGGCGAATTAATGCTGCCCAAGCTGCAAGGCTTAAGAATTCTCAGNGAATTTCTGCCTGAGAACACACGCAGCCACGAGCCCTCTGCTGCTATTCACTTCTCCTCTGAGCTCTAGCCTAGATGGCAAACTCTTCCTCCTGCAAAGTCACTGTTTTCTCTGGGATGGAAGAAGGTTTGCAGTCAAAATCCAATGCTTCAAAAGAGTAGAATAGCCTGCACTTAGAGCCTGGGAAGCCTTTAAAAGCCACCATACCCTTATTCCTACTTCCCACACGTATGCCATTTCAGCACTGCCTTCTCTCCGCCAGCCAGTACGGGCTGAGGAGCTTTGCAGTTGTAAAGAAAGCTGCACCTGGTACCCAGCTTTTGAGCAGCTGCACCGTGTCACTCACACGCGAGAACAGTTGTCACTTAAGCCACCATGCAAGTTATTTGTTGAACTGGACATCTGATCTTTCAGCTGGACACCACAGGGGAAGTGCACTAATCAGACCTGGCAGGCTTCCCACGCCTCCCACCCATCAACAGCTGCAGCATTTTAAAGTCCTCTCCCTTCACACTCTGCAGGTGGGTTTGGGAGAGGGACTCCTTAGCCTGGGGACTACACCAAGAAGCTAACATCACCTGCCTGCAACATCAGCAGCCAGCTGAGATAGGCCATCTCACTTTCATGTTCAGGAGTACCCCACTTTATCTCTTCCCTCACCCCTGCTCTTTGCTGGCAGACTGTTTTTCCACCCCAACACTCGGACTTCCCTCACAGCTCAACTCTAACACAACAGTGCTTCCAGAAGAGCTCCACAGCTACTTCAGCTGTTTGCCAGCACCACTTCTTGCTTGCTGGCTGCCCTGTGTTGGCAGGGAGGCAGAACTGTCCTTTCAAACTCTCCTCAGCACTGCAGGTTCCAGTGCTGATACTCATCTCCAAAGCAGATGGCCAGAAATCAGAGCTGGTTCTGGCTCGAGAGACTTGACAAACATAGGAGGAATGCAGCTGTTCAAGGGTAAACCTTTATTCTGAAGAAACCCTGTGCTACAGGCGTGTGTAGCAGGTAGCTGGATAACCACTGCAGCAGGACCAGAGTGGTGAGTTTCCTCTACAGTCACACCAGCTGTAGCCTGAAAGATTAAGCAAGGGACCACCTAAGTAGAGTGGGAGAGGTCAGCCTGAAAGACAGGCAACAAGATTAGCATTACAATGCTTAATAGCTGCATCGTGAGATGTGGGGGTATTTGAAGACTTCAAACTAAAGACTGTGGTGCTGCTGAAGGGAAGTGAAAACACCACAGCATATACACCCATCAGTTCTGTACAGAGCAGGTCTGGTCCCCAAGCCATAAAACGCTGCAGCACTCCACTGCTGTGTCTCCACCAGAATCTGAAAGGTCTTAAAGTGACATCACAGAGTCTAACTGCTGATGACAAATTGACATGAAGACAGCAGTGTCCTATCTCTTCCATTTTCCTTTGCCTCCATGTAGCTCAGGTGGTGAATTTGGCAGCCAGGTATTGCAAAGTCTGAGCAAGCTTTAAGACCTCTGCCATTAGATCTCAAAATTCCCTCATTTCATCCCCTTGAAGCCCCTCTTCAAAAAGAGTCCAGTGCTTCTTCCTCAGTCTCCTGCATTCTTCAAATCCAATAATCTGGGGAAATTCCCCAGGAAAACAAAGAGACTGTGCCTACACCCTTACCATAAATACAAGCTGATACCATCTTTCCCTTGGGGGAAAATTTAAGAATCCACTGTAAAAAGCTCCAAGTCAGCTCTGCACCTTATGAGGGAAGATTCAGCATATTGGCCACAACGTAAGAACTGATAAACCCACTAAGTTTATAAACACACCCCCACTTCACAGAACCAAAAAGCAAGCCCAGATTTTACATTAACACACACCCCTGGGACCGTACTCACCGCAACACATTTTTTGCTCCCATACATTTGATGTCATATGAGACAGAGTAGATCTCGTAGAAGGTCGCCTTGATGTTTAAGCAGCCAATAAAATCTTTAGGGTTCAGCTTGTACAGATCAAATGTGATGTTGGCTACTCCCATTTTCTTCTTGCGCTTCACAGTGTCAACTCCATTTCTTGTCTAATTTAAAATGAGGGAGAGACACCGTTTGTACCATGAGCCAGGAAACTACAGCTAGACAATGGTTAACAGTGCACTTGCTTGTTCCAGTCTGGGGGCTAGGTCTCAATCGATTGTAAACTACAATTAAAAACACCAGCAGAGAGAAAAAACAAATCTGTAGCTTACATAATTTTGTTCAAGCCCTGACCAGGCTTCTGAAGCTATTCCAGACACAGAAGTTGTAGAGTGACATAGCACCTCCTGAATATTTCTTCCTGTAATAGTGCTGCTGCTTCAGATTATACTGAAGCCTCAGGTAACACCACTGGCCAGTGTTCCTGCTGTTTACTTATCCCACTATATTCCAGTTGCTAGCTGAGGCAGCACAGTTAGTCCACACTGAAACAGGTCACCAAATAACCAGGATGACATTAGGTTCTTCTGGCTAGGAAGGAACACAATACTGCTGAGCACTCCTAGATACAGCTGCAAAGATGACACCTGTGAAAACTCGGGTCCTCATTTCACATCCTGGCTCATAATGTCTCTCATTCTTCCTACTAAAAATGAAACGTGGGAAAGGAACCACTACTGATTAGGCCTAGGGTTTAATCATAGACTGGTTTGGGTTTTAAGGGACCTTTAAAAATCACCTGGTCCAACCCCCCTGCACAAAGCAGGGATACCTTCAACTAAAGCAGGTTGCTCAGAGTGCCAGCCAACCTCCACTGGAATGGTGCCAGGGATGGGGAATCAACTACCTTGCTGGGCAGTCTGGGTCAGGGTCTTGCCATTCTCAGGGGAAAAAAAGGTCTTCCTTCTCTCCAGCCTAATTCTCCCTCTTTTAGCTCAAAACCATCAACTCGTCATATCACAACAGGCCCTGATAAAAACACACACATGCCCCAACTTCTTGATAGTCCACCTTGAAGCCTTGTCTCCCCAGAGCCTTCTCCTCTGCAGGCTGAACCCCCCCAGCTCTCCCAGCCTGGCTCCCAGCAGAGGGGTTCCAGCCCTCCCACCATTGCTGGGGCTCCTCTGGCCCCGCTCCCCCAGCTCCCTCGCTCTGCTGTGCTGAGGACTCCAGAGCTGCCCCAGCAGTGCAGGGGGGTCTCCCCAGAGCAGAGCCCTGGGAGCAGAGGGGCAGGATCCCCCCTCCCCTGCTGCCCACGCTGCTGGGGGTGCAGCCCAGGATACAGTTTATTCTGAGAACCTTTAAGGCAGAAAGCAAAGGATGGTAGTATAGAAAGTCATCTTCCACCTCGAATCCAACCTCTGTTATTGAAAACAGCCCTGGTCTGCTTCGGGGCTGACAGTGATGCTTTCAAGGCTTGCTCCATGATCAGAAAATCGTGAAGTCCCAGATCTACAGAGACCTCTGGTGGATTCTCAAGGTGCAGGACAGCAGCTACCAAGCAGTTTTTCACTCGCTAAATGAAGCAATAATGTTGTGTAAGCCTTTTGCACTCTGTCACCTCTTCACTCTGTGCCATGGAAAGTCAGACCAAGTTAAACACTGTCGTGTATCAGTAGTCAGCAATTTTATGCCTCTTGTATTTCGATGGCCTCCAAGCTCCAGCAACAGGGTCCCCTATCAACAACAGTTTGGGAAGGGTACAAGTAGTTGATATGTTTGGCAGTGTATCCCCTTGCCTGCCACATTAGCACCCAGAATATTTGGATGGAGCACAACAGAGCTTGTGTTACCCTCCGGATGATCTGTGAAGCTACAGGAGGTCCTTCTGCTGTCACTCAGCCCTGAAGAGGGGCAGCAGTCAAACTTGTTCTGCTCCCATGTCAGACAGGGACCGGGCAGCAGAGAAAGGAGAAAGGTGGAGTCACAACTTGGATGCAACTTCTTTCTGCTCTTGGAGCTTGTGGCACAGATGAAGCAGGTTGATAAGGCAGTGAGGTATCTTGGGGAAAGACGATGCAATGTCCACTTGCAACACAGCAGCCACTGGCCCCCTGGGCTGCACCCCCAGCAGTGTGTGCAGAGGGGAGGGGGGATCCTGCCCCTCTGCTCCCAGGGCTCTGCTCGGGGGAGACCCCCCTGCAGTGCTGGGGCAGCTCTGGAGTCCTCAGCACAGCAGAGCCAGGGAGCTGGGGGAGCAGGGCCAGAGGAGCCCCAGCAATGCTGGGAGGGCTGGAACCCCTCTGCTGGGAGCCAGGCTGGGAGAGCTGGGGGGGGTCAGCCTGCAGAGGAGAAGGCTCCATCTGGGGAGACCTTCTGGGGGCTTTCAGGACTTCAGGGGGGACTGTCAGAAAGATGGGGAGGGAGTTTTATCAGGGCCTGTTGTGACAGGACAAGCGGTGATGGTTTAAAATTAAAAGAGGGAGAATTAGGCTGGAGAGAAGGAAGACATTTTTTCCCCTGAGGGTGATGAGAGCCTAGTCCAGGTTGCCCAGAGAGGTGGTGGCTGCCCCATCCCTGGCCCCATTCCAGGCGAGGTTGGCCAGGGCTCTGAGCACCCTGCTCTAGTTGCAGATGTCCCTGTTCATTTCAGGGGGGTTATACTAGATGACCTTAAAAAAGTTTCCTTTCAACCCAAACCATCCTATGATTTTACAAAAAACATACAAACCACCCACACTGCAACAGAAGACTGAGAAAACGGGGCTGCACAATTGAGGTGTTTGTGCAGAAACAGAAAATGTCAGCCTGCTTGCAGCTCCTCTGGTAGCTCTGCACCTGGCAGAGGTAATTTTGATGTTGGCTTTCTAGCAGCAACCATTTCATGAAAAGACATTAGGAGATGGAGATCTTATTGAGGTACAGATGACTATTCCCCTACAAAACCATAAACTGGACATGGAGATGGTATGATTAGAAGGCTAATGTTAGTTGATCTTAGTAGTTCTTCAATATCTTGAAGCATGTAAGCTAATACTAGGTTTTGATGACAGCTTTTAGCTGTTTGCAAGATTAAACAGGCATTTTGCTACCCTTTTCTAAACTCTTACTGCATTCACAAGGCAAAATTTTGTTTACATTGTTTTATTCGGGCATTTTTTTCTTCTCTAAAAGCCAACCTTTAAAGGCACAGCATTCTTAACTTCATGCAAAGTCCTAATTTTCTTTGTTACAAAAAGTCTCACAAAAAGAAGTTATTTCTGAGGCTTTCCAAAAGCAGGAGATTTCCCCTACAGTTCTTTTCAGCTGTAGTTTCATTTCCATTTATTGGTAAATATTTGCCAACAGTTCTACACTCAATGATTTGTCATGCAGAAAAGCTCAACAAGGAGTTGATACCTTGCCTTAAAAAGTTTTCTTTCTTTTCTCCCCCCTTCCCAACAATTTTAGCTGCCACAGACATCTTCCCATCCCATTCTATTCAAGTGAGAGGCAGTCAGCACTTACTTGTGTCCATTTCTGTCCTTGTTCTAGAATCATGAAATGTGTATTATCACCCAGGGAGTTGAAGAACTCTTCTGTGTCGACAACTGTGCCATCTTCCTCCAAAACCAGAGTAACTATTCCAGCAGATATAAGAAAGGCATCTAAAGTCTGAAAAAAGAGAGTAGATTTTAGTGTCCAAAAGAGGGCCCATTATTTCATATCAAGACATGCTTATCTGACATGCTCTCCTGAATTTCCCCAGTAATGATTTTTAGAGGAACAAGAGTCTGTGGGTCACCTTTCTGGGCTACTTCGCTCAGTTTCAGCCAGGGTGGGAACGTTTGCTATACCTTGCTGATGAGCTCTTGTAGACTGCTTGCAACAATTCCTTTCCGGCTGCTTCGGGAGGCATTTGACACACGGAAAGGTCGCCCTGCAGGCATGAGAGGAGGGAACAGGGTCTGTTTTGTTACTGCTCCCACAGATGCTCCCATGGATACCAAAGATCTAAGACAAATAAAAATTCAGCGCAGTTATAAAAACAGTCGTGTCAGGTTCCATGAGAGGGAGGACTGCTGAGTTCAGTGACACAAGCACATTGCACCAATAATTCACAGGAGTTTGCTTTCAAACCCAAATACTACACAGCCCTACAAACACATCTGAACTTCCCCTTGCCAGGGACATTTGAAAACCCTTCTAAAACTAAAGAAAAACCATTTCAAGCAGATGTGGGCCACCTCTAGCTCAGCAGATGTCAAGGTCACCATTCCAGCAGAGCTAACTGGTTTTAACACTGAACTGGAACAGCAGTGTCTCTTCTTGCATTTGGCCACTTGGATCATTCTCTTTACCTTCAGGGCAAGTGCTCAATGGGGTAAACTCTTAATTAAGAGTTTGCTTTAGGACGACTGAAGGGATCATCCAGATTCATAACACCAGAATGCAAGTGGAGCTTTCTGACAGTTATGCTTAACTTCCAGTCAAGGCATTTATCTTGTAAACAATATCTACAGCCTATAAAACTTCATCTCTTTTTGAAAAAAAAGAACCCAAACCACAAAATAAAACTTGTTTGTGCCCTAGCATGTCAAAAGTAGTCACATGAAACCAAAATTAAGATCAAAGTATATGAATGCATAGTGTTGGAGCATGCTGCCAGCAAGGCTGGAAGAATCAGACACTTTTAAAAAGACATTTTCAATATTCCTGCACAATCACAGGTTTCAGTAGAGACTGTTGAGGTTCCCTTCAGTAACTTCAGTAACTGGTAACTGCCTGCTCCCACACCACAGTACAGCCCTGCTCCTGTCCACATCTAGTGACAGCTTTTTGCTGTCAAATCAAAAATGCAATAGCCAGCTTGCCAAAAACCACCCCCTGCATGACACCTGGAAAGGACTGGGCTCTAACAAATCTTTTAAAGGGAGACCATATTTTATCTCCCACATTCCTGGACTTAGTCCCCTGGATGACTTTTGCTCCTTACTACTGAATTGCACAAGGGTGGGAAAGGGATGTATCCCTGATTTGTTGTCCCTCAGAGGTGTAAAAGGTCAGCTCCGTGTAGGACAATCTATTTTTCAGATACTTCCACAGAAGAGGAGGGAGTGAATTGCCAATCTCTTTCTGCAGCCAGGGTGACTACAGGAATTTCTAGAACCACGATGAAATGGCATAAAATTACTCAAAGGATGTCCCGGTCACACCTTTTGTGGAAGGCCACATCAACCAGGAAGAGTTTCTTTTCTAAACCTCTTAACTGGTCTTTAAGCATGTTTTTGGGATGTATAGGAAGTAATTTTTTGTGGCTGGCCAGATAGTTTCAGCAATTCATTTGTTTCCTGCTCTCATTCCAATCACTCTTCTACAGCTCTTTGGACTCTTGCCTTTCCTCTGTACACCAAAGCTCACCTTCCTCAAAAACTGCTCAGCATTATTGGATTTTTTTCTTTTAAAGGAAGGGGATTTTCAACAGTTTTAGTCTAGCTCAAGCTAATACCCTCTGGGTAGCACTGTCTAAGCACTAGGACCCTGGTTTTCAACAGCTTTCATATACACATGCACAGGTTGGTGGGAGTGTGTCTTCTTCCTGTCACAAGGCTGGTGAGGATGAGTGGTCAGTGGGGTTTTCAGAAGACAGGTACTGTTTCCAATTGAAGAGATAATAAGCACTTTCCTCCTGAAGAGGGGTCAAGACCAGGGTGGAGGACATGGTGACAGAGCAGCACTGACAAAGACACTGAAGCTAGGACAGGGTGTGTTTATTAATCTCTTCACTGACTAAGATAATAGTCCCCCAATCATCCCACTGCTCCATGGGCAGCTCCCATTCTGAATCACTGTCCTTTCCTCTGATATGAAGCCTACTTATCTACCTCAGGGCTGGTGACTCCATGGGACACCCTGATGTCAGGAAGCGCAACACTGGGGATTCAAGAGACGACTGTTTCAGAGCTGGTTGCACCCCATTCCCTCTCGAAGGTCTGAAAACCAGCACGTAGAAGAGTTCCCTCAGGGGTATGCATGACCAGGTTCACCTCAGGCTATACAAACCATATTTTGCAGCTCTGAGCAGAAGTTTCTTCAGGATTCAAGATCAATCGCCTCACACTGCTACCTAGCTCTACCAGATGTAAAGTCAGGGGGGAAAAACCCCAAGAGATTAATAAACCACAATTTCCATTGGCTCCATCACAGAGTCACTTAATAGGAACCCAAGCCTTATATAGAGTTATTTATCACTGCTGCCATTTCACGTACATTTCAATAAACCCATTCAGTATCACCTTTAAACTAAATTTGTTTATGGAGCAGTCTGGGCTCCAGTTCAGGGTGAGGTTTCAGTTAATGAGAAATACTAGGGAAGAAAAGTCAGTGTGATTTAAAAAGAAAGTCAGACTGAGTATGAAACCTTCAATTTCTGAGCCTGTTGCTGAAAGCTTGGTTTAATTTTTCCCTTGACACACGAAGACCAGTCTCAAAACAAGCCAGGCTACACTCTTACAAAGATCTGGTTTTGCTGCAGCTGTCCTCAGAAACCAGACAAACTGATTCCTGATGCAGGGAATCCCTCTATGAGATTGGAGTTACTGAAAATAATGTCCTAGTAAAGGGTGATCAAGCTAAATCAGGAAACAAGCAGTGGAGAGGAAAAGAACACAGTAAGGAGAAGTTGGCTTTATTAGAAAGCTGAGGGATGGGTAGGTACAGACAATTCTACTGTGATTTTTTACTCTTTAAAGTTGAATGGATCAAGTCCTGGCTCTTCCCTAAAGGAGAGAGGTGTCCCAAGTCAGCAGAGAGCACAAACATAATTGAAAGAGCAAAGATCTTCAAACGCCATCACCTTGTCCAGTTTGTTTGTGTAACTCCAACCTGTTAGAGGGGGACAGGCAGATATTGCCCCAAGCATTCAGTGTAGTGTCAAGGCTGGTGGGTCAGATGAATGCTTTCTTGAGGAGAACCTGGCAGTTAAAAGCCTGCCTTGAGCCCTGTACACACATTTCACCCTATCTTTATTTGCAATATGCCTCGTATGTTTGTCTAAGAATGTGGTGCAATGGTCTTCAGCCTCACTCAGAAAAACCCAACATTGCACAACACGAATGGCTTGAGAACATGGCACTGTTTGATTTTTAGGTGAGAGTTCCCAAACAGATGACAATGGCAGTAACAGCAAAGCCAAAAGAAACAAAAAAAAAAAAAAGAAAAAGCAATTATCCAGGAGATTTAGGGTTTAACCAGATTACAGGTCTGGTTTCCCTGCTAAAACATGAACTGTAGAGATGTCAGAACTGCAGCAAGAAGCAGATGCATTTTTGGGTGGCGTACAGATCTGTCCCTTTATGATGTGGCTAGCACACCTGAAAGAAGAATAGAGGCCAGGAGTTGTGATCATGTTGTCACTGAGCACCACAGCTCCTAAGTACACAGAGGCTCCCTGACAGACACAAAAGCTCTTTGCACTCAGGACAGCAGCTCCTCTATTGCCAAGTGGTGAACACATCCCAGCCATGACACCTCGGAAAGGAGTTAAAACTGCAAAGCTCTTACTCGCACTTCCCTTAGAACTTAATCTGAGGCTCAAAAGGCTACAAATGCATTCTGTGATTCTAGGAGCACGCATGCTTGCTTCTCCCAGACAGCAGCCATGGGATTTAAGCTCCCCCTCCCTAAGCCCTCACACCGTGCTTGGAAAGTGCCCTTTGCTCCTGAAGAGCTGGAGCTGACAAAGAGAGTTATTTAGACTCTGCTCTTCCCGAGTGCCCCCAGGAACTGCCAGCAGCTGACCACTGCCGGGATCAGAGTGGTTTGGGGTGGGAAGGGACCTTTAAAAGCCACCTAGTCCAACCCCCCGGCGCTAAGCAGGGACATCTGCAACTAGAGCAGGGTGCTCAGAGCCCCAGCCAACCTGACCTGGAAGGTTTCCAAGGATGAGGCTTCTACCACCTCCCTGGATNTCCCGGCACTCACCGCACCAAGGAGCCCACGCAGTCCCTCGCCACCTCCATGGCCGGGGCCCAACCGTGGGGCGGCTCCGGTCGAGACGTTTAATCGGTGCNTACTCCGCATTAGCTGGTTACGGCCAATATAGCAACGGTGGAAGCCAATCTCATTTGAAACCTCGCAGCATTAGAGAAAAAATAAATAAATAACAGATTAAGTGTCTCAGCTTCTGATTTTAGAGCCTGGGAATAAGCTTACCGCTGGGATTAATACACAGAGCGGCTTCAGCGGAGGTGGTGACTCGTTCCTACGAGCAGGGGTAGCCTCTTGTGTTTACAGAGCAGCTACAAAGGCCGCTTTTCTTTTTTTTCGTATGCAGATGCAGGGTTTTTTGGGTGTGAAACCAAGTTCAGTTTCTTCGAGCTGTCCAGTCGCTACCGCACGGGGGAAACAGAGCCGGGAGCCTCAGA
>VWZY01007469.1:377705-403413 GCA_013399075.1 Chloroceryle aenea | reverse complement strand
GCCCAGCTGAGCGGGTTAGCAAAACAAAGACAGATGGCAGCAGATTATTTCAAACACTTCTTTGTCAGTGGGTAATCAGCACAGATTTCAACCCCCGTGCCCCCTTCACTTAGGGATCAGTCAAAGCCCATTAAGTAAATGGAAAGACGCCTGTTGATTTTGATGGGCACTCAGCCAAGGCCTCTGTCTCAACAACTTTCTCAGCTAAACTTTGGCCCACTCATCATTTTTGAATGTTTGGAGTTTAGGACTTTTTTTTTTTTAATTTGTTTTTAAAGAAATTGGAAAACAAGGCTGATGTAGTAACTCTTGGGGACTACTGGGGGAGAGAACAAGCTGTAATTTTTTCTGCACAATATACTGCCATAAGCATATCCAAGGTAAAAGGTCAGCTTGGTTTAACTCCAGGAGTTTTATGCTTATTAAGTTCAATCTTTAGGGAAAGTGTAAAGGTGAGGGATCCATCTGAAATGTGTGCTCTGGCTGCCTCTGAGCTGCGTGCCCTGGAAGAGGTTGATGAGCTGAGAGGTTGATGAGCTTGGATATGCCCAGAGTGGATTCTCAGAGGCTCTTCATTGTCAGTGTCTTGCAAAGGCTTAGGCCACCCCTGAGGTGCAAAGGCTTAGGCCACCACCTGAGGTCTGGCAGGTGCTGCTTGCTTGCTTCTGCTTTGAGACACACTTTATTAGGCCAATCTGACATTTTGGTCTAAAACTTGTTGCTCTCCCTGTAACAACCTTGTAGAGTTTGGTCATATTTCATGTTGTTGCCATAGATGTAACTGAAGCACCTTATCTTCTTTCCACAAATTAACTGCATTAATATCCATTTGGCTTTTCAGTATAGCACAGTCATTGCTGTGATGCTGGCTCCTGTCTATCAGTGTCAAATGTCCATTTTGCTTCTTAAAGGGGGTACATGTAGCACCATAGAATTGCTTGGGTTTGAAAAGACTTTTAAGACCATTGAGTCTAATTTCTGACCTAGAACAGCCAAGTCCACCACTAAACCATGTCACCAAGTGCCACATCTATACATCTTTTCAATCCCTCCAGGGATCATGGGGACTCCACCACTGCCCTGGGCAGCCTGGGCCAGCCCTTGACAACCCTTTTGGGGAAGAAACTTTTCCTAATAACTGACCTAAACCTGCCCTGCTGCAACTCTAGGCCGTTTCCTCTTGTCCTCATGTAGACGAATGATCCCTTAGAATGAATCCTTTCTGGTTTAGATTAGAGTTTAGTCTTTCCCTGCTAACACACATAATCCTAAAGCACAGAAGCATGAAGTACTCGGTGCCTGTGTGTTGCCTGACAGAAGCTATGCAGGCATTAACCAAAGACCTGCAGGCACAGAAATTACTTCCTCTCGTGGAGCTTGAGGAGAGACACAGGGTGAGGTTTGAAAGTGCTGCTCTTGTGCTCCTGTGTTGCCTCACACTGGCCATACCAGAGGTGCAGAGCGAGTCTGTTGCTGGCCAGATGACTGGGAGGGATGGGGAAACTCCAGTATGGTCAGTGTGCATCCAGCCAGCAGGCAGTGCAGGCATGGGTGGGTCTGGTGCATGGGCACAGAAACCCATCCCAGTGTGGGACTGTCCTTTACTGATGAGCCAGCCTCCAGGAAAGGGGTTTTTGTGTAGGGGCAGGACTCAAGGCACGTTACAGCTCCACAAGCCCTTAGCTTTAAGGTGCTGAGGCATGGCAAGAGAGCCAGGGGCAGCCCCAGGCAGCAGCCATCTGCTAGTCACACTGGAGACTTTTCAGGACAATGAGAGCAGAAAGGGATCAAATGTTGCTACATCAGTAACTGCATCATATTTTCTTAGACTGCTTCTGTACAACCCTGAGAAAGAAATAAACAGATAGAATCACAGAATANGTCCCTGCTCAGTGCAGGGGTTTTGGACTAGATAGCCTTGAAAGGTCCCTTCCAACCCAAACCAGTCTATGATTCTATGGTTCTAACTCTAAGCAGAAATAAACAAATGCAGTCATGGGGATTTGCAGAAAAGATTCTGCTTTTGCATGGCCTTAAGCCATCATCTGTGATACACCAGCACGTGCACGGGCTGTTTGCTTTAAAAAGGGATTGAATGCAGATATGTTGCCATAGCCTGTCAGGCATGCACAAGTAATGGCGCCTGAAATGTCCTCAGGTCTGGGAGGCAGAGCAGACAGAATCAGCAGTCTGAAAACAGGTCAGTTTAAAAGTTCCAGACTGAACACGTCCTTCCGAGCCAGCGGCTCCATCAGGCATTCTTGAGCTGGGCACTGGTCTGAGACCTGCTGTGTCACACCGTGCTCTTTGCCCTCTGGCTTCAGCAGCTCATTCCACTACTGATCAGAACTGGAATGAACAGAAATTTACCTTCCTCTGAAATTAAACCCCACGAGTGTTGGTAACTGCCAAAAGGGACAAACATCATGTGTAGTGTTTGTGCGGGTTTACAAATGCTTAAAGATTCAAGAGGGTTTTTGCATAGTTATGTTTGGTTTTAATGACCTGCTTTTTAACTCAAAAGCCTTTTGATACAGGTAAAAAGACAGGAAAAAATTGCCTATAACTGTTATGTTCTAGGAACCAGAGACAGCAGCCCAAATTCAATGTGGGTTGGAGTAAAAGGTTTCTGTTGGTTAAAGCTGACTTACATATTTTCCATCAATTTGCTAATTATCAACATGTGATACAAACACCAACAGTTCTGATTTTAAGGATTTAAAATGAATATACTTGGCTGTCAGCAGGTGGCTCTGTGTTACGAGCGAGCTCTGCTCTTGATGTAAACACAGAACTGGAACAGTTTCAAACGATCTGTTTTAGTTTCTAAGAAAAGAGGAAGATAATAAAGGCCCAGATTTGTCATCCAGAAAGCTATTTGTCAGAGAAAAGTAAATGGAGGTCTCTTTCCTGAAGGGCAGCGTGGCAATGCTGACATTATGATCCTAGAGGAAACATCTATAGTCATTTTAAGAGTAGCCATGTCAGCTCTGCTAGGTAGGCAACCAGATTTACAGGTATTTCATTGAGTATTTTATTTCTGTTTGAGGGTTTGGGGTTTTGCTTTCTTTTAAAAAAATCCCTACTGCTTATATAAAGGATGGTTTTGAGGTGTGATGTCACTGAGAGACAACGGTGTCAGTGGAAGCACTGCAGTTTAGGATTTTCTCTATTTTACTACAGTACATGGGAATTTCTCCATTTGATTCAATGGGAGCAGGACTAGCTCCTCAGGGCCTCAGAGTATCAGGCTGAGGGTTTCTGCAGTGTCTCTGGCAGGGCTGCAGATCAGATGGTGTCTGAAGCTAATCCAGCTGCAGCAACAGCTTCATGAGTGTCTAACAATATACCCTTGTTTGAAGTTGTTTGTGTAGCTGTCTAAAATTACACTTAGAAAGAGAAACTTCTTTGGTGTGAGGTTGTCAGAGCGTGTGCCAGGCTGCCCAGAGAGGTTGTGGAGTCTCCTTCTCTGGAGAGATTCCCTGCGCTGCTGGGCCCCCTGCTCTGGGTGACCCTGCTGGGTGGAGCAGGGGGGTGGCACCGGGTGATCTCCAGAGGGCCCTTCCACCCCCCACCAGTCTGTGATTCTATGACCTAGTGCAGGAAGCCTGCAGCTTTTGAAGCTATAGAGCAGCTCGGGGATCCCCTGCACCCTGAGCCATGCACGTGACTGTTGTTTCTCAGTTTGGCATTTTTCAGTCTTTCTTTGGAAAATGAAACTGTGTGCTGCTCTACACATCTGTCTTTCCAAAATAATTTACAACTGGATTTGATAAACTATATAACACATATTGAATAAACATCAGGAATGGGCTTTCCCAGTGTTTATTGTCTTCTTTCTTATGTGCATGGTGGGCAGTTGTCTTTCATAAGCAGGTGAGAGGAACCTGTGCAAAAGTATTTTGAAAAGCCTTTAGGAATGGATGAGAATAGTGAATTCGAGTTAGGTTTTCAGAAACAAAACTCTCTAGACTGTGGAGAGAGTACAGTGTGTGAGGAGGGGCCAGAAAAAGAACAGTGTGCTAGCCACAGCTAATATCACAGAATCCCAGCGTGGTGGTGGTTGGAAAGGACCTCTGGAGATGATCTGGTCCAACCCCCTGCTCCATCCAGCAGGGTCACCCAGAGCAGGCTGCAATGGCCATTTCCATAGCTCAGCACACAGGGTGAAATAAATGTGCTTCCAGCACTTTGGCTCGAGGTGTTTTGAACTTTTTCATGAGATTCAGAAAGAAATGTCATCTTTTCCTGAAATTCAGTTCTGACACATCTTCTTCCACTCATAGCATGCTCTGTGACATTCTACTTGGCAATGGATTACTTCTCTGTAATTAGTGCTTTATTTTCAGTTTATTTGAGGAAAGGGTGCATGTGTTTTCATTCCTTTGGTTACAAGCACATGATGTTCACTTGGCTCTTTTTAATCTTTAAAACAGTGTAGATTGGTTTAGATCTCTAGGTTCCTGGGGAAGAGTTGTTTACTGCTAACTTCTGTATGTTGATGATGCTTATTTTCTTTATGTATTGGACAAGATGGCAAAGGGTTCTGTGAGAGCCACTGAGGAGGGATTATAGAATCACGGGGTTGATGAGGTTGGAAGGCAGCTCTGGGGATTGCCCAAAGCAGAATCAACTAGAGCAGGTTGCTCAGGACAATGTCCTGTAGGGTTTTGAGTATCTCTAAGGATGCAGACTCCATAGGTTGGCCCTGAGAGGCACCCTCGAATAAGAAGCAAACAAACTTTTTCTTACTTTTAAATTAAATGTTTGCAACTCAGTTTGTGCCCATTGCCTGTTGCTCTGTCACTGGACACCACTGAGAAGAGTCTGGCTCTGTCATCTTTACTCCCTCCTGACAGGTACTTATGTACTTTGGTAAGATCCTCCTGAGCCTTCTCTGCTCAAGGCTAAACGATCTCAGCTCTCTCAGCCTCTCCTCCTATGTCAGATGCTCCAAGCCCTTAATCATCTTAGTGTCCCTTTGCAGGATTTGCTCCAGTATGCCTGTCTCTGTCTTGTACCAGGGAGCCCAGAACTGGACCCAGAACTCCAGATGTAGCCTCACCAGGGCTGAGCAGAGGAGAGGGAGGACCAGTGCCTTCAACCTGCTGGCAACACTCCATCTGATGCAGCCCAGGATGCCATAAGGCATATGTGTTGCTGGCCCTTAGGTCTTTTTCGCAAAGGTCCTTTCTGGACAGTCAGTTCCTGACATGAATAGTACTGGTGCATGGGGTTCTTCCTCCCTGGATGTGGGACTTGCCATTTCCCTTCACTGGACTTCATAAAGTTCCCGTTTGCTCATTTCTCCAACCTGTTGAAGTCTCTCTGAATAGCAGCACAACTATCTGTTTTATCAACCACTCCTTCCAGTTCTGTATCATCTACAGACCTGCTGAAGGTGCAGTCTGTCTGTCCCACTAAGTCATTAATAAAGGGGTTACACAGTATTGGACACAGTATCAACCCTTGGGAGACTCCACTAGTGACGGGTTTCTGCTGGACTTTGTGCCACTGACCAGAACCCTCTGGGCCTAGCCATTCAGTCAATTCCCAACCCACTTCAGTGTCCACTTACCTGCCCTGTACCTTATCAGTTTGTCCATGAGAATGTTACAGAAGAAAGAGCAGAAAGCCTAACTCAAGTCCAGATAAACAGCAACAGCTCTCCCCGTATCACCAAGCCAGCCCTCACACCACAGGAGGCTGTCAAGTTTATTAAGCACGACTTCCCTTTCATAAATCCATGTAGACCATTCCCAGTCACCTTCTTGTCCTCAATGTGTTTTTGAAATGGTTTCCAGCATTATTTACTCCATTGCCTTCCCAGGGACTGGGGTGAGGCTGACTGGCCTGTTGCTCCCAGGGCCCTCCTTGCCCTGCCTGAAGACAGGACTGA
Organism: Chloroceryle aenea; assembly: GCA_013399075.1. Taxonomy (NCBI): domain Eukaryota; kingdom Metazoa; phylum Chordata; class Aves; order Coraciiformes; family Cerylidae; genus Chloroceryle; species Chloroceryle aenea. Next base: position 397,514 of record VWZY01007469.1, on the reverse strand, counting down.
CATTTGCCTTCCAATGCTCAGGAACCTCCCCAGATCCCCACATTTCAAAGACAATTGAAAGTGGCATCACAATGACATCAACCAGTTCCCACTGCACTTCTAGGTGCACCCCATCAAATGCCATCGCCTTGTATGTGTCCAGTTCAAGAGGGAGAGGAGAGCTTCAGCTTCAAAGCAGCTCCCATGTGGCTTTTTCCAGGTCTTTCTTCAAGACAGATTTTAGGAGCTTCTCTTGGACGTGAGCAGCTGAACTCCCGGGGCAGGGGAGTGTGCTCAGGGCCCTAAGAGTGAATTTGTGAGGCTGGCAAATGGGAAAAACTCTCTGATTTGCAGGAGAAGCAAATGGAAATTGGAATTCAAAGGAGCTGTTACAATGATGAAACTCTGGGGTTTGTAATTCTGCCAGGAGGATGGAATTATGCCAAATTTACAAGTTGTAATGAAATTCTACTCTTCTGTGGCTACTACGAGTCACTTTGTAGTTTTTTTTTTACCCCTCGCATTCTATGGTTTCATCTGAGCATCCTCTTTTGCATGTGAAGTGTCCCAGAATCCCAGCATGCCAGCTTGGTGGGGGTTGGAAATGACCTATGGAGATCATCTCATCCAGCTGCCCTGCCAGGCTCACTTAGAGAAGTCTGACTATACTGCCTCCTGAGTGGAGTTACTACTTCTTGGTCTCTTCAGGAACTGGAGAACTGAGAAAAGAAATACCTTGCTTAAAGCTCACACACCCACAGAACTTGCTTCAACTGAGAGGTGCGTGCAATGTGAAAATTATTTACGGAAGAACAACACAGACTTTCTTTCTTTCTTTGCATTCTTTCTGAACACAAGAATGCAACACGGACATTTCTGCATTTTTAAAGCCCGTTTTCATAATGAAATCTGTGTGATGGAGAGGAATTTCAACTGGTACCAGTGGGTAGAGAGAGTATTCACTGAAACTGCACATGCTTACATGAGGAATTAGTAAGGTCTTTGGTTTCTTGATCCAAACCAGGTTATCAGATACATAATCCATCTCTGCCTTGACTTTATAAAACATCTGAAGGTAATTATTCTTAGTTTCCAATATAATAATTACAGAAGAAGAATGCCCTAGACAAAACTATAGTTAAGAAAAGTCTGTATGAATTGTTAGAAGGTCTATGTGAATTATAATGACTTTCAGGTTTTGTTGCTCATTTCCAGGTGTACACTTGGGTTCAGATTTGCTACAGACTAGTAAGTCAGTGGGGGTTATGCTGGTGTAAATAACTGGCCTTAATCTCTTTGGAAGTCAGTTTACATCTGTAAGACTTAATTCCACCTCCCACTGCTGTTTTACATGTAGATGAAATACTGCAGAGATGCTGTGCATCTGAAACAAAAATCTCCTGTAAAATTTAACTTCAGAAATGCAGGATAAAAAACTGGTAAGCCCTTGTATGTTGAATATTAATTTCTACATTTGAAAAGTGACTGCAAAATACTAATATTCTATGAATGAATGTAGCATGTCTCATCCTGTTTACAAATAGTAAATTATTACACCAAGTGCAAGGCAGGAGAGATCCAGCATTTATTTTCTACCTTTCTGCATGCATGTATAATAACAACTGCATTTTACAGTGAAAGAATCCTTGTAAAAATTGCTGTTTGAAATGTTAGGCATGAACCTGAGGCATGCTGAGCACCTGAAATAACACTTTAGAATGACCCAGTGTCTCCAGACATCCTGACTACATGTCACCTGATGGATGTAAATATTTGTATGACAGAAGACTGTCAGCTGTGATTTCAGTACAAAGACAACTGGCAGTTTGCTGAGTTACAGTGGTAGTCACGCCGTGAGCCTCACGGTGCCAAAGTTGTGTCCCCTTCTGCCAGTAGAGGCTTTGCCCCCCCATTTTCCTATGCTGGGCTCACCAGCATCATCTGGCAGTACCTCTCAACAAGACCAAGATTAAACAATGCTTGGCAAGAGACAATATCTGTGTTTCTAGCTGTGTTTCTCAGGAGAACAATGTGTCACTTATTGCAAAGGACAAACAAAAGTGATGGAATTCCAACTTTAGTTCCACATTGGCTGACAGCCTGGCTAATAATGCTTGAATTCATTTCAAAATAGAATAAACCAGTATTTCCACCATGAATATGGCCAATTCATGGTTTTCTAAGTGACTGCTAATGTCATCTTTTGAAGGACTGCTGCGTCACTGATACAGCAACAGTGCTCTTCCATGTATAGCTCTGCTTTCTCAGAGAGCTGAAATTCAAATGCCACCATTGCATATCTGTGGCTAAAAGAAGAGCGCTGTTAAAAGATGCAGACCTTTCACACTTAAAGAGGTTTCCAACTTAATGTGCTAAAGTTTATCCCTTCCCTACTGACCTCTTTAATACTTAACGTAATCTTTCTGTGCAAATCACGTGTCTGTGAACCTTTTAACCTCAGCAAACTTGTCAGAATTAATGGTTTTCTTTCCACTGATTAATACTTTGAATTTGATTTTGCCCGGTCGCTGGAGATATAGACACTGAGAAATGTTAAGATAATTTTTGTGAGCCTTTCTGTGAGCAATCTATAAATAAAGAAACTGTTCTGGTTTCAATTTTCATCCATTATACATACCTATAAATAATAAAAGATTATTGTTCCACCATTCAATTAATCCTGAGAAACAGGGCTGCATGGAACTATAGAAATAATATTTTTTTCAAATAGTATTTGCACAAATCCATTAGCAGTGATTTTGTAACTGTGAGGCTTTCCTCCCAGGATGGGGAAAAAGCTGCTCTTGGAGCTAATGAATGTTCCATGCTGCAAACTGGGCATTGCTGAGCTGGAAGAGCTTCTCCTCCCTGCGAGGAGATAGAAAGTTCTGCCCGTGAGACATAGTTTGCAGACAACACCAAGTTGGGTGGGAGTCTTGATCTGCTTGAGGGTAGGGGAGGCTCTGCAGGGGGGCTTGGACAGAAAGGATGGATGAGCTTCAAAAAAGTCAAGTGCCAGGTCCTGCATTTGGGCACAACAACCCCAGGCAACGCTNGGTAGGGGAGGCTCTGCAGGGGGGCTTGGACAGAAAGGATGGATGGGCTAAGGTCAATTGTATGAGCTTCAGAAAAGCCAAGTGCCAGGTCCTGCATTTGGGGCACAACAACCCCAGGCAATGCAATGTAGCAAGGGATGTTTAAACTGGATGTTAAGAAAACTTTTTTCATTGAAAGGGTTGTCAGGCACTGGCACAGGCTACCCAGGGAGGTGGCTGAGTCACCATCCCTGGATGTGTTTAAAAGCTCTATTGATGTGCTTGGGAGTATGGCTTAGTGGTGGACTTGGTAGAGTAGGGTTAATGGTTGGACTCAATGATCTTAAAGATCTTTTCCAACCTAGATGGTTCTATGATTCCAGTAGTTTCAATGGCTAGGTTGTGACAATCCTGAGTATTCACTAGAAGAATAATAGCTTTTAGTAAAGCTGGAAGTCAGTAGCTAACTGTGGAAAGCACCATGTAGTAGGTTAGGATATTAGCAGAGCACACAGAGGTGGTGTGTGTAAAAGGGAGCAAAGAATAAACATAGAAATGCTGTAAGTTAGGGGATGCACTCAAGTATTCGTTGTGACTGAATAGATTTCAGTAACTGTATAAAAGTGACTGAAATTAAAGAGCCTTCTCACCATTAATTAATGCTCACACTATCTGTATGAGGTGGGTCTGTCTGTCTACCTTGTTTCCTGCTCTCTGCAGTATAGTGTGTGTATGCAAAGATTTCATAGCAGTATACAAGGGAAAGATCACACTATGTTTTTTGTGGCTAAAATAGTAACATTTAGCATGCAGAGATACAGGATTCTGCCCCTCTGTGTCACGAACCACAAACCATCCCATTTTGTGATGAGAAAGGGCACACTTTGACCTCCAATCCATTCTGCTCTAAAATCCACTGGGTAAATATAATGGGCTACAGAGTACAGAAGAACAAACCCACTACTGTGATGCATTTTAAAAATAAAAGTTCAGGAGCAAAACCCACAGAAATCCAGAGTTAGTGTCAACAGTTATTCCTCTTTTGAATAAAAGTAGCCCCTTTTGCTACTGGAACACAGTGTGCATATGAAATGCAGGATCCTATAGTGCCATTGTCATGTCTGGTGCATGGATTAAAAGAAAATGGAAATTCCTCTTTCTGCTGCTGGTGAAGGATTGGTCACATTCCATAGCGTTGGGAGATGTTTTATGAAAGACTTAACTGTAACACACTGTAAAATGGAAACTGCTGTAGGAACTAATTCTGACTCCTCTACATGTTCAGTCCTGGTGACACAGGACTGAAAGAGAGCAGTTTTTTTTATACAGCTTCCCTCCTGACATAAAGGAAAAAAAAAACAAAACAGTCTTGGTAGCTCTGGGAAATTACCAGGATAAAAGGTGTGGTCTGTGTTAATTTGATATAGTGGCTTAGCTCTTATTTCATTGTTCAAAGATCTTCTTGCACATCTTCTGTTCATACACTGACCTTGCTGAGAGAAGAGCGTGGCTCTAATGCTGATTGCAGAATGGCTGTTTATTGTTTTCACTGAAGCCATTGCCAGGGGGAAGCAAATTCTGGAGGAAATATGGAGAATACTGCCTGTGGGCTCCTATACGTGCAGATTTCTTTTAATACTGGGAGATTTGCTGGTGTAATCAAAGGGAAAATATCAGTTCATCAGCATGTATGAAACATGTCACAGAATCACAGCATGTTTGGGGTTGGAAGGGACCTCTGAAAATCATTGAGTCCAACTCCCCTGCCAGAGCAGGACAGAAGTAGAGCAGATCACTCAGAAATGCATCCAGACAGGGCTTGAAAGTCTCCAGAGCAGGAGACTCCACAAACTCTCTGGGGAGTCTGTTCCAGGCTCTGTCACCCTGACAGTAGAGAAGTTCTTCCTCAAGTTGAGGTGGAACTTCCTGTGCTCCAGCTTGAATCCATTGCCCCTCATCCTGTCACAAGGCACAAGTGACAAGAGGTTGTCCCTGCCTTACTGATGCCCAGCCCTTGTGTATTTATAGACATTCATTAGATTCCCTCTCAGTCTTCTCCTCTCCAGCCTAAAAAGCCCCAGGGCTCTGTCTTTCCTCCTAAGGCAGGTGTGTTCCACTCCCCTTGTAGCCTCCGCTGGACTCTCTCCAGTAGATCTCTGTCCCTCTTGAACTGGGGAGCCCAGAACTGGAGGCAATACTTGTTCTGTAAAATCTGACAAGCAAAGGAATCAGCCACTGACCACTTTCCTGGAGTTTACAGCTTTTTCTGCTCTTTATTCTACCAGAAAGCACCATTTGAGTCCAGGCCAGCAAGCCTAGAGGTATAAAATGTGCTCCACCAGGCAGCCAATGAAGGATGCAGATGAAATGGGCTAGCTCTGGAAAGCTGAGCACTGTTTGCTCGCAGAGGAAGACTCACCTTTCAGAGCACAGACATCTGTGTGCCGGTGTTCACAGGGAGAATCTTCATCTGTCTTGGATGCCTAATTACAGAGGCACTCACGTACTCCATGGTGTAGGCAGTAGAAAACAGTCACAGCGTTTTACAACAGCTGGTAGGGAAAACAATCCATGTGTTTAAGGATTTTTGGGGATTTCAGTTTCTGGCTGATGTGCTGCACTAACTGTGTTCCGAATGCTTGCGCTCCCAGACACAGAGAGCTGCAGGATGTGCACCCCGAGGGAAATTTCATCTGGCTAGCAAGATTTTTTTTTTAAGGCTGCACTGTGATGAAAACGTTTAACTGGTGTAACGTGGCACCATCTGAGCACAGAGCTGTTGTGCCTGCCCCCCTTGCTACCCCCTTTGGTGCTTGAAGTCAGCTGCTCGAAGTGGCCAGGGGCTGAATTGTCCCGGGGAAATGATCTGTCTGTAAAATAATCCCTTTTTTGTTTCCTGGGGTACTTTACAGGCAGATCACTTCGCTCATCTGGTCCACTGGAAGGGTTCAGTAATGTTTGTACTGGCACACAGGCAGCAGAGAAGGTGGGGGAGATGGGATTGCTGCTCCACATCTCCCCTGATGGTTTAACACGCTTGAACTGCAGCCCAAATAAAAACCAAAACTACATCCCAGGCACAAACTCGTGAATGGGTTTCTTCACCTCTCCCTTCCCACCTCGCTCAGCTCCGTGCTTTGCAAATCGCTGCTGCGTGCCGCTGAAGTCGATGCATGGATTTCCCTGCTTTGCTGAGCTCTGGCTGCCAGCACACACCAGTCCTAACTGGGTCAGAGACTTTCTTTGTACGAGCAAGAGGAGCTGCTGGGAAACCTCGCCAGAGCCACGCAGCAGCTCCTCGCACACACTCCTCTCCCAGAGCGATGGGGGAGACAGGGTGAGGAGGGGGAGCGGGTGAAATGGGGCTGAGCTTCCACCCTGCCAGCATAAGCTTCCTTACGGGGCTTATGGCCACGGCAGAACTCCCAGTGAAGCCCTGGCTGCTCCCATGGCTGCCAAGGCTGAGACCCCTGGGGATAAGAGCGGTGCCACCGAGCTCCGCATCTGTCGCTCCGACCTCCGCTGCACTCAGAAAGTGGGGGGAGGGCAAATAAGAGACAAGGGAGCCTGTTAGTATTTATTATTTGTATTATTATAGCACCTCAGTGCCTAGTTGTGGACCAGAATCACATCCTATTAGCACTGTGCAAACCCAGAGCCAAAATACTTTAGTCCCTGCCCCAGGGGGCTTACAATCTCCATTTCTGAATGGTGGGGGGAGGTTACAAAGAGATGTCAGGGGGTAAAAGGTACAAAGAGATGCTGGGGGGGTAAAGGAAGCAGTGACAAAACGTTGGTCACTGTGATGGACAGTGTCAATTTTCTGGTAAGAACTGTCAGTTCTTAAATGCTTAACTGGATTTAGACATTCTTCACACAGTCAATGCTTTCTTTTTCTTGTGAAAAACAAAAGGCATCACAGACTTTCATGTTATATTCAGTGAAAAACTTTTTTCATTGCAAGAAACACGTGTAAGGTTGTTTTAAAAAGCTACTGTTTAGTTTGTATGTTGCAAGCAGGTACCTGCAGATGTTTACAAAGTCTACACGTGCAGTGTATAGACAAAGTTAAATGTCTTTAACCAATGGTTTTGGGCTCATTCCTTTATTTCAGTTATACTCTTGCAAAAAAAGAGATACCTTTTACAGCAACTGCGAATTTAGAAAGGTATGTAATTGATTTTACAGGTTTCTCTGATCAAAAAAGTGCAATTCCAACTCTGTGTGAGAAGGTCGTGTGATTTACAACATCTTGCAATTGTATCTTATGTGCATGTTTTTCATAACTTGTCTGTAAGGGGCCAACTCCTGCTGTTCTGCTCCAAGGTTTCTCTAAAATCAACAGCTCCTTGACACCATGCTCTATCCCACTGGCCTCCTACCCTGTGTCGTCGTTAATACTGTGAATAACTCAGTGGAGTTCAACGTTCCTGGCTCTAACTAGAATTACTCTACGGTGGTGAAGTGTTTGCAGGTTTGAGTATCTTACAGAGGCCTGGAGGACACTACAGTTCGTCCCCATGCAGAGGGATGAGAGGAAAGAAGAACTAGCTGGGCAGTTTGTGAAATCATTAAAGGTTTTCCATGATCAGCTCTGTTGTCATTTGCAGAGCTCCCACCGTAACCTCTACTCATTACCTGAAAATATTTTCCAACCTTAGCTCTCTTCTATGCATTCTCTACATTGCTGTAAACATCCAGGATACCCATATGTATCTCTATATACTCTGTGTGTATATGCACATATATCCATGTATATATCCACACGCAGGCATATGCACATACACATATATATGGGTATATAGCTATGATGTAGCTAGGAAACAATAATGTCATTTTTATTGCATTCTGAAGTATCATAGAACAAAGGTATTATAGGCACACTTCTTAACTACTCCTCCTTACTACAGTCCTAAAGCTCATTTACCTGAGATCTGCATCTGTAAAAATAAAGTTCCATTTTTTAGCTGCATGTTACAAAAGACTAAATATCAGCCCCACGGATATGAAATTACAACTTAATTTTGAGACTAATTTACTACAAGGAAAATATGCTATCTTATAAAAAAGATACTGCTGAAAGAGATACATATTAAAAAGGAAACATGACTCTTAAAGAGGTTTAAAAATCTCCCTCTGCCTTCCCACGTTGTAATAAATTTATAAAAAATATTTGACACGGAAAATCTCCACCGAAAGCATCCTGCTGAGATCACGTACCCTTTTTAAGCCACCCATCTTGCAAAAGTGACATAGTTCAGGAGGGCAGACTCCGTGTTGTGTTTAATTTTCATCGTCCCGTCTGTAGTGAATAGTTTGTATTTCCTGAGCTATGAACAGAGCCAGCTCTCTGGTGCCCGCAGCCACCACTCGGCAGGACATCAGATCCAGAGGTCCCCCTGAGGACAAGAGGATTAACAAGAACTGTCTTACTCGATGTAAAAAGGCAATGTCTTCTTAAGCCACATGGTAATTAGATAGGGTCAGAAACACTGAAACAACCTCATAAGTAGTTCTCTGACGTGGGAAGGACAACCCAACTCAGCATCTCCTACCTGGAATTCTCTGGAAAAAATGGTTTCAGAATATTCTAGATACAAATTACAGAATCATAAAATTGTTTTGGGTGGAAGAGACCTTTAAGATTATCGAGTCCAAGCACTAACCCAGAACTGCCAGGTTACCACCAAACCATGTCCCTCAGCACCACATCCCCACAGCTTTGAAACCCCACCACTGCCCTGGGCAGCCTGGGCCAGGCCTTGACAGCCCTTTCAGAGAAGACATTTGCCCTCATGTCCAACCTAACTCTCCCCTGGAGCAACCTGAGGCGGGTTCCTCTTGTCCTGTCCTTGTTCCTTGGGAACAGAACCCGACCCCCCTGGCTCCAGCCTCCTGTCAGGAGCTGTCAGAGCCAGAAGGTCTCCCCTGAGCCTCCTTCTCTCCAGGCTCAACAAGCCCAGGGCCCTCAGCTTCTCCTCACCAGACTTATGCTCCAGCCCCTTCCCCAGCTCCCTTGCCCTTCTCTGGCCACACTCCAGCCCCTCAATGTCCTGATGGGAGTGAGGGGCCCAAAACTGAACCCAGTATTCAGAGTGAGGCCTCACCAGTGCCGAGTACAGGGGGAGAAGTACTGCAACAGAAACAGCAAATGTATGGCTCAGTATCCAACAATAAATGCAGTATTTCCTGGTTTTAGCAGCAAGGAGGGAAAGAACTGAAATTAGCTCAGTCAGCATACCCTTCTTCTTCATCCACTCTCTATCCACGATACCCCCATACTGGTGACCAGTAAACCGTTACTCTGAGATGTGTACCACCTAAATGAAAACCAGTAACAAACTGGAGACCATGCTGTCGTGTACTCCCTCGAAGCATTTCCTAATTATTCCTGTTCAGACACGTTCCTGAGAACCCTCCTTTGTCAGGAAGCTGCTTCTGCTGAAATCCATTGGCAATCTGAGTGTATCTCCCAATCTCTGGGGTTAGTTCTTTACTGTAAATCCGATGCTTTAAAGGAATTATTCAAAGTCATGGAAATACATTTTGACTCAGAAGACCTTAGAAGACCTTTGATGTGATGAAACCCCAGGCTGGAATTACATCAGTAATTCCATCAGTTACGAATAACCAGCCAGAGCCTAGGGGAGAGTACAGATGTTTCTACAGCATATTGCTAGAAATGAGCCACGGGAGAAGGACTGGAACGAGGGAACACAAGTTGCCCCAAACCAGCCAGTCAGTCACCAAAATGTCAACACAAACAAGGATATTTTACTCACCTGAAGTGTCTATCACAGTGCCACCCGCCTCTCTGATAATGACAGTGGCTGCTGCCAAGTCCCAGCAGTGCAGCCCAAACTGGTAATAGGCATCTGCAGCGCCGGACGCCAAATGGCACAGAGCCAGGGTCGAGCTCCCAATCACACGGACCCTAAACCCCACGAGAAGGGGACATGGTAACGTGAAGCAGGAAAAGCCTTTGTGTCAAGATCAAACAATGTGCAGGGTACTTGGGTTTTAGGTTATTTTGTTGTTTGATTTGTTTTGGTTTTGTTTTTGTTTTTGGTGTGTGTGTGTTTTATTTCTTTGGGGTTTTTTTGCTTGATTGGTTAGTTGGTTTGGTTTTGGTTTGTTGTTTTGTTTTTTTTAATGACTTTTGGTCACAAATCTGAGACATATATTGTAAAATATCTTACCCGTGTGCTTGGGCCTTGAGCAGTCTCTCGATGTTACCAAGGAACAATTTCAGTGTTGCAGGGTCACGTTTTGGACCAATTTCTGTTAAAATTAAGGCCTTCGAGATATCTGCAATGTAGGGAGTTGTTTCTGTTAATTCACCAGCTTCCAGGAAGATTCTGGAAATTTGCTTTTAAATCAAACACTAATGGTCATTTCACAGAAAAACAATTTTCATGTCCCTCTTTTTTACCCCAAACTCTTTCATTGGATAAGTGACAACTTTGCATAAAGATTCAAGCAAGATTAGATTTTTCATATCAAATGGTCTGATCTAAGCACACTTTTAAAAATAAAACAGAACAGGAAGATTAAAAATACAAATGCATTCTTACATTCCTTCTATTTCCATACATTGTTTTATTTCATTCATCAGTCAGCTTTTGGCAAATTCACTAACATTAGCAGTCAAGTAAAAATAATCCATTGACCTAGCAACTATTAATGATGCTACTCTAGTCATATCTGAAACCAGGATAGGGCTGGAATACAGAACTTTAATGTAAATTGTTAACAAATGATAAACATTTGGGAATACAGTAAGAGGAGAGAAAAGTTTCTGCCTAAATCACCAGTCACCCTGTAATAGCTCCCTTAGAATGAAAGACACTTCAAAGACTGAAGACACCTTATAACTGAAAAAACCCAACCTTTCTTATATATAATTAAAGCAGTATCTTAACTGATAATAATATACAAATGTTACATTTGTAATTGTGTTCAGCAAGGGTGATTCTGACCTAGAGCAGAGGAGGATTTCAGCATTCTGTACAGTCAAAGGAGAGACTCACAGTGGCTTGCAGGGTGTTGCAGGAGTCCTCACATGAAATGGGAAAGGGGCTAGTATATAAAAAGCCAATGGAAGTGTAGATGCTTGATCAAATGCCAAGTGTCCCTGCTTCTGCTGTGCCAGCTGAGCTTGGAGGTGTTAAAGATAGGACAAAACTCAAAGGTTTAGTGGTTGATTACTTACTAACTAGGCTGTGCCCAAGTGTCAGGCATCACCTTCTACCCTGGGTTAAAGGCTCAGTGTTTGTTTGGATAGGAAACGTCTACCTGGTAATTACAGCTAATTGAATAACTTGGAAATTCTCAGCAGAAGTAGCAAGGAGACTTTCAAAAGCAAATTAGATCGGAGCGAGACATCATTTAATTAAACAGGCTACAGAGTTCAGTATTGCAGAGGAGCATTATGGATTCAAGCAATGTGGTAAGTGGTTGGTGAGCAACAGGTATGTAATTAGATTAAAACTTACGGGGTATCAATTGCAGGAACGTAGATTTAACAGCCTCTTTTAAAATGACTGCATCAAATTATAGAGCCACCAATCCAGGGACACTGCAGGATATGTTATTTAGCCACCACTGCAAACTCTGGATGCTGAAAGAAATGTTTTGCCTCACAGACCCAGTTTATAGGTACAGAGCACTGAATGCATGCCTCCTTGCTAAAAAGCACCAGGCATTCACACCTCACCAGTCATAGCTAGGTCGTGACTAAGACAGTTGTTCTTTTGAGTTATTAAATATATTTCTAGTGTATAAATGGATCTCTTCAATTTTCATCACAGCTACAGGAGACTAAGAGACTAAGGCAAGGAAGAGGGAGGTCTCTGCTTAGGAAAAGGGTCTGGCTGAACAGAAGACCTGATGGGGTTTCAGAAATTCGAGGTACAAGGGAAACTTTACTGACTACTCCTCCCTCTGATAGAGGCCAGAAAAATAAAGAGGCTTGGTAGCAGAGATTTGACAGTGATACGGATAGGTTCGTGAGGAAAGACCAATGCTGTTGACCAGAGAATATTAAAAAAAGACAGTACACTTACAGCATGAGCACATGTAAGGCCTGACCCAAATCTAAGTATGAGAAGAAATATCACTTCAGATCAAAGGGAAGATGGAGCCTTCATTTAAGTGTATCCTGACTGCTTGGGCTCCTGTATCGGACCTCTACAAAATTTGGCATTGACACAAAACAGTGTTTGCCTGGGCTGTGATTGCAAATTATTATCTCTGAACAATGAATATGTAGCATGGACCAATGTTCTACAACAGTCACGCTTCCTGAAAACAAATGGCATGAAGTTACACGACAGCCTAGGTCTCCAAACACATCATGCATTGGTGAAGGCTACTTGAGTTCCACTGTAGGTACAGGGACATACACTCTCTGTTCCAGGGCTGGATTATTTCACTGAAGCCAAAGTCCTTCCAGGAAAAGAGCAACTGTGATTTTATGCACTTTAAAGTGAGACTAAAGAAGATCCACCTTTATTGGTGAAAGTGCTCACCACCAAATAAATGATGTCTCTCAAAACAAAGGGACATTTCAAAGCATTTGGAAGGGCAGGTGGTCCCCTTCCCTTGCTATCTTCTAGACACCCACGTAGACTGGATGACTGCAGAAATGAAGACAAAAGTGGCATGTGCCAAAATTGTTCCCTGCTCAACTGGAAACCAGAATTCTGATGGCAGAAGTCAGTGAGGTCATTTCGAGAGTGGCTCAGCCAGCCCCATGAGGAGCACCCTGGGTTTTTCCTAATCATCTCTGGCAGCATGGGCTTTTGTGGCATGAGATATTCAAGCACTGATAAAAATGTGATGTATAATCAAGAACTAAAATTTGAGGGGGTCATTGACTTTACAATTTGCTCCATCTTTCCAAAGAGGGAGACCCTGGCTCACTATAAATTTAGGTGAATAGCCAAACTTCCAAACTTTCAAGGAAGTTTTGATGCATGATCTGCTTGGGTCACTAGAACAAATCTGTATGTTAAATTCCCCCAATTTACTCTGTTTCAAGTTCATTAAATCTCTTTTCATTTTTTTTTACCATGTCCCTTGTACAACGATGTACACGTTTGGCACATGTCTGCTTCTGTCTACAACAGAGCTTTATGTTCTCCTCTGCATTTTGATTGATTAAAAGAAAACATCTGATTATTGTTATCTGTTGTCATTAGGTCTTGGCTTACCAATAAAAGAACTCATTAAAGTGCTGACTAAGCTTTGCTAGCTATTTGCATGTTGGAACACACCTCACCCAGAAATCTGTTAAAGAACCCCTAAGGAAGCATGCAGCCTTTAGTTCACTGTTAGCATCTATACCTACAGATATAATACACTTTATGACGTATGAGTTCATTGGAAAATAAGTGAGTAACAGCTGCCACAGTACTCTGAATTTGATTCACCATTCCCATTGCATCTTGCTCATCAAAAGTTATGCCACTGTACAGCTGGAATGAAACTGGTGAATCCACTCATTCTTCCTTATTTTAAACAATGATTATGAAGCAAAATAATTCAGGATTATTTAAATAGTTCATATTCAGATGTACATTTTAAAAAGAAAACGAGGAAAGTCGTGATTTTTCAGAAAGAAACAAACACATAACAACAAAATTATCATGCAGGTGAAATACTTTCCATCAGGATAATGAATGTTCATTATCCTAATGATGATTTGCAACAACTCTGAAACAAAATTAACATATTCCTTTTAGAGTTCTAACAAAATCTAGACCAACCTGTCTCTTTTGATACCTGAAGCCTTTTGTCATTACAAAATGCCCCTTGACCTCTTCTACCAGTGTATAATCGTTCTTCAGTGCAGTGGTAAATTACACCAAATTCAAGCTTTAAGATTTTGAAAAGGAAAGAAATGAATGCAACTCAAATTACTCATCATAAATATAAACAACTACTAATGGCAGAAAGATCAGCAATATTTTAATTGGTACATGTAATCAAAGATTATATTGATGCTAATAAACTGGAATAATTGTACTATTACTCTGATATTGAGATATAGGTCATATAAAATTCAGTTCATAAAGAGAAGGTAATGCAATCTGTGATCTTCTAAACTCTTACTTGCAGCTCGTTTGTGTTCACATTAGAAAGGATTAAATGCCAAGTTGATTTCAAATCCAATTGTATGTTTTTACTGAGAGTATGCAAGTCCTCCAAGGCCAGATTCAGAAAGCTTTACTTTCACTGGGGAGCAGTTACACCTAGAAATCATCCCACCGACTTTGGCTGGACCCTGAAAATTTGCAGCCCCAAATACACTGCTATGATCAGTCAGGCATCCAAGCTCAGAAGCTGGTTTACCAGCAGAGGATGCTTTTATGAGCACTTCACCTTTCATGACACATTTGATTTGCCCACCTTTTCAACCAAAGCCTCACGCTCCAGTCACTTATGCAAGTGTTTCTCCACAAAATCCTTTTGAGACTCTCATGAAGTCACACGACTTATGAAGTCACACGTCTCCAAGAAAAGGATTTTGAAGAGAAATACCAAATATTGTGAACCTCAGTGAAAGCTTGAGAGTAAACAACACTGGGATTTTTTGTTTACCAGTAAGAAGAGGGTCAGAACTGGACCCTTGATTTAAACCCAAGGTATTTAATTTTTTCCATTTTGTTAATAGGGTTCACCAAAAGATTTTAAAACACTTCACAAATTTCAATGATCAGCTCCTAAAATCACCCCTAAATAAATACAATTAGCAAAATTTTATTTAGGGGTGGACAGATACACAAAAATGAAGTGACTTGCCCAGGGTCGCAGAATACATTGGTAACAAGATCAAGAAAACATCTCAGATGTTCTGGACTTCAAATCTTTTCCTGCTGCCCTCTTCCATGCAATGCAAATTAATCCTCAGTGTCCATCAGAGAGAATTCAAAGGGAATAGACTGTCCTTGCTCCCTACCCTGAGGTCTCATCTGAACCAAGGGCTTTTTTGAGGAACACACTATTAATAGACCTTTTCCATGAAGACATCTGCAAGAATTTCTTCAGCACTGTTTAAGGTTTACATTCAGGCCAGTTCCCCTGTGTGTACTTTGGCTCCTTTTCAGCTTACTATGTTTTTTCTGCTTTTCCCATTTGTTTACTGAGGGAGATTGAACATCATTCTTTATTTTTGTTTCAGCTTTGTTTAGTTTACATAACCCAAAATACGCAGCATCAAAATCACAATGGTGTTCTAGAAAACATAAATATTAGAGAAAGCTGTCTGGTAATAATATGTAGTATTCAAATGGACCTTTTGGGAATGGATAAGCTTCAGAAAAGCATGGAAGTGTTTCTCTGCAGTTTCCATGTTTGAAAAGTCTATCTAGAGAAGTATACAACATTATTCTGTTTAAATCAGCAAGAGCCACTAGTGCATCTAAAAACTATGTCGTTAACACACAGAATTCCTGATGGCTTCACTTACATATATATAAGATCATGGAATTAGGCTGAAAGAGGCACATTCCTTGGCAATTTGAACAGCTATTTCTTCTGTATATATCAAACTGTCAACTGTCAATATATGGAAAAAAGGCAGGAGCATGAAGGAGTAGAGCTGGGAAACTCAAAACAGCACATATGAAAGTTAGGTACCTTTTTTCCCTCTTGTAATCAAGCTCTTATGTGGGAAATACAGTTATTTTCCTATGGTAAGAAAACCACAAAGGCAAATTAAATGCACTAGGCCCATAATTTTGCCCTCTTCATAGAAATCAGCTCTGAATTGCCTCATAGCAGCAGTTACACCTTTCACAGCTGTGGCTGGCAGGAAAAAAGCAAATAATAACAACACTGGGAGAGGTGTTTAAAATATGAATAGGCAGCACTATATTTAATTCATGATGGTTTTGTCTTACAAAACCTTGCTCACACCAGTAGTCCCTTTTATTCCCATGTAAATCCTATAATATTTTGTAAGAATTATCTTGTAAATGCCAGTCTGCAGAGGTAAGTTTTGCAGGACTGTGATTTTGGACTAGTGGAGTATTATTAAATGCATTAATCATTAAAATGATCTTTTTTTTTTGGTTAAATTTTGTGTCATTTAAAGTTCCCACATGTTTTTGAGCCTTCTAAACAGATATCAAATACCCATCTTAAAGAACATACTTCATACCTCTTTGTTAACAGCAAATCCAATGCTCACTGCCACTGTTGGAAATCTGTGAAAAATAAGAAATAGAGAATTATTGAGGAAAAATCTCTTGACCGACTCCTTACGCAATTCCCTCAGGCAACAAAACCACACAAGGAGCTCTGTGATTTAACTTGTGTCAAAATGCTCTTGGCATTGTACAATTTCTCCTTTGTCAGCCTCTTTGACTTCATCAGTTCCTTTAAAAATGTAATTTAATATTGGAGGAGGCAAGGAATAAACACATGAAGATACCAGGATTTTTATACTAAACAGCAGTATATTTTAAGTGATCTTTTTGCTTTAGTGTAATTGAATTACTTGCTATGAAATCCTTAATGTTGTTATAAGAAGTCATCACTTTGAAGAGCACATTTTGTTCAAGTTCAAGCATCTGAGATAGCAATTCAGCTGTGCAGAGACACTTTGCTGCTAACATCAACATAAGGAAAAAAGAGTTTCTCTACCCTCCCTTTTGTAAGTGATCACCATGCATTTACTTCGGCCCTTTTGTCTAAAGTACAATTATTGTATTTTAAACAATAAAACAAATTAATTTCTTAAAAGCATGTTTTAAAAAGGGCTGTAAAGGCCCAGAATATATTGCTGAATGAGAAAATTTCACTTAATTACACCAGCACATGACACTCCCCCTGAATTTAATGTAATTGCACCAAAATTCAAGGAAATGCTCTCTTTTCTCTTTCTCTTTCTCTTTCTCTTTCTCTTTCTCTTTCTCTTTCTCTTTCTCTTTCTCTTTTCTTTTCTTTTCTTTTCTTTTCTTTTCTTTTTTCTTTTCTTTTCTTTTCTTTTCTCTTTTCTCCTCTTCTCCTTTTCTTTTCTTTATCTTTTCTTTTCTTTTCTTTTTTCTTTTCTTTTTTCTTCCTTTTCTTTTCTTTTTTTCTCTTTCCTTTTCTTTTCTCTTTCCTTTTCTTTTCTCTTTCCTTTTCTTTTCTCTTTCCTTTTCCCTTTCCTTTCCTTTCCTTTCCTTTCCTTATTTCTTTAAAACAAAACTACAGTTAAGTCATTAACTATAAGGCAAAACATGTTTACGGTTTCTAGGTAGAAGTATTATGAATAGTCATTAGTCTACAACTCCTAGCACTCAAATGCTGAATTAAACTTTTGTGGTTTTGCAGTAATGATCTCTAGATGGATTTTAGAAATTTAGATATTTTAGAAATTTAAACCCAATACCTACAGATAACTTAGTTTTGAGTTCTACTCTATGTCTATGCAATGGTTATACTTCCCAGGAAAAAGGAAGCATTTGTATTTGAAAGGGAGAAAGCACCACTAGGAGAAGGAACGTGTAGCAACCACTGAGGCCAAGTGTCAGCACAGCACAGCCCTGTTCCTCCAGCTGAGCTCAAGTCTCTGCACGTTCCTGGCAGTTATATATTAACGAGCTATGAGTCAAGAGCTTTGGGTCATTAAGCAATCAGCAGAAACTTTAACTTACCTTTAGATAACAGTGTAGAGCTCTCTCCAACACAAACACGGACTCCCTCAGATACACCGCGCGAGGTACGCAAAGATAAAGGGATGACTCCTACTTATGAGTCAAAGGAACAAATCAAGCACAGTAAACCACTTTTTGCTTTTTTAAGTGGAAGGGAGGATTTGTGATAAGCTACATGTTGCTATTTTATCTGTTCCCCAGTTCACTGTTCACTTACCTGTGCACAAAGTTGCACGTTCCATCAACAGGGTCAATAATCCAGGTCGGACTGTCGGTGAGGACGCATTTTGAACCAGCAGCAGTGGATTCTTCTGCAATAAACCTGTGTTTGGTGTGGAGCAGAACAAGTGTCCCAAAAAATTGGCTTAGATATGTGACTTGGAAAGTCAAGTTCCATCTTCCTCTTTTTGAAGAGGTACTTAATTTATATATAATTTTTATATATCTATATCCATATACATAGCATATATATGTATGTATAAACACATACATTGCTTTTTTCATTTGGGAATAGGGAATTTTCATCAGAACTTTGCAGGAAAGGTCTCAGATTTCCAGCACACTATTTTACATGGTAAAAAAGAACTACTTTGACTCCTTTCCCAGTATACCAGTAAGAAAATAATGAAAATGAATGCAGAAATTGATCTAAACTGGCATCCCTGGAGCTCTAAAAGGAGGGGGTTTTATGCAGAATGTAATTTTATGGGTTAGGCCTGTCTCTTGCAGTAAGTAATATAAACTGCAAACTGTAGCTGCTTCTCTTTTGCAGTCCAATTCAGTCAGCAGGAAATAATGTGCTCTCAGAAAATCCACAGTCTCACTCCTACTTGAATTTTTTACTCGGGAAATTAAAAGATCGACAAAACTGAACTTTCTTTTTTTCCCATGACCCAGAGAAAATCAACAAATTAATATTCTTTTATTTGTTGTTTGGATGCACACGGCACATGTTGAAATCTGAGGTCATCTTCTGTTCCATTCTTCTTTCTGTCCCAATTTCTTTTAGTAGATATGCTTCCTTTTTTTTTTTTTCTCCTTTCCTCCTTTTTCCCTGGGAAACGAACATCCAGTTCTGGCACATTTCCTGCTGACCTTAATTATCCCTGCTCTCCCACAAAACTGCTCAGGGGCTGCTTCTGTAAGTGCTGTGCAGGTGCTGCTCTCACAGATCTGAATCAAGTCCTGCATGTACAGAAGGTGTAGGATCAGACTGCTAGTACTCAATCTTGCTTTTGGTTTCACACTCAAAACAACTGGTAGCGGTATTTAGAGTCCCTGCAAATGCTTGAAGACAAAAAAAGCTTCTCTTGAAGATGCAGAGAGAAAAAAAAAGGATAAAATAAAGAGAAAATGTCTTTTGTGCAAACAGTTGCTTCCCCAGGACCAGAGTAGTGGCTATTTTCTTTTGTGCTCTGCACACGTGGCGCACAATGCCACATAACACTGACAACCACCAGCTTAAAATGTTCTGCAGACAGCACAAGAGGCTTCTTGCATTTCCCAAATGCTACTTTGCCTTCCCCTCAGCAGAAAGGGACTGTCTTGATGGCATTGTGGGGCCCCAGTTGGTATGAAGAGGGAAGTAGGAAGAGTTTGTTAGTATTTTCTTCTCCATTCATAACAGCTGAAGGACAAAGTGTTAGTGTGCAACTGAGAAACCAGGAAGACTTGAACAAGTGTTTAGTCAAAGACAACACTTTGCAGACTCCTTGCTTTCAATATTCCATTATATTGTCTTTTTGGTGCTGTATCATGTGGTGTTCCCTTTTACAAATCCTGTAATTAGCACCCAAACCCAGCCCGTAAGTTTTGGCTGTGCTGCTGGCAGCAGAGGAAGCTCATCCTCTTACAGATGGGGCACCTTAAATCCCATCTCAGATTGTCCATCTCCCCCAGAAATTCCACTGCTGCTTCAACCCTCTGCCAGCTCCCCTGGCCAGAGCCTGAATAACAGCTGTTGTTTTGCCAGCTGAACAAAGTGAAATGGGACCCTCTTGAAAGACAAGATTATTTCTGTGTAAGGTGTTCTGCCCTCAAGTGAATCTGTCCCTCATCTTCTCCTGACAGAGGGGTGTGATGCTGTAGGCATATTTGGAAATGCTAACGGGAATCTGTGCCATTGATAAAGTCTTGATGCTAAAAACTAG
>VWZY01007469.1:299760-331037 GCA_013399075.1 Chloroceryle aenea | reverse complement strand
CTGGGCACCACTGAAAAGAGTCTGTCTCCATCCCCTTTGATTTGAGGGAGCCTGGTCTGTGTGTCTGAGCAGCAGCTCCTTCACCCCCAGACTGATTTTTAAGAAGCAGCAGGAACCAGGGGGCCTGTGCCACTGCTTTCCCAGGGGTTACCTCCCCTGGCCTTGCACTGAAACAAAACATCAGCAGCACAAAACACCAAAATGGGGCTGGGGAGTAGCCCAAACAAGAGCAGGACCACGATGCCTCTGTGAAGAACGTGGGAAGTGCCAAGTGGTCAGGCCTGCCACCAAAGACCTCAGAGGGCACGGCAGCAACCCTGAAACCAGGAGCTGAGGCAGTTTCCCTTCCTAACACTCAAGGGAGCACCGTGTAGCACTCGTTGTTAGGTTAGTTCAAGGAAAAGGTGGGAAATGAAGAGACTGTGGAAGAAATGTGTACAGCAGAGCCAAGAAGGCCAGAGTGAGTCACAGCAGGTAAGACCTCAGCCCTGTGGTGACATTTTTAAATGATAATAGCTAAAGGTGGGGAGCTGCACCCTGATTTCCCTGTAATTTGGTTCTCTTGGACCCTCCTTCCAAACTGGATGCTGTCACCTGCTGCACAGCAGTTCAGTGTTACTGCAGAAGAGATTTAACTTCAAGTGGGCTTTTTTGGGGGAGCTCCTGTGTTAACAGAGAGCAATCTAATGTTTTTCCTCCTGAGCTGGAAGATGAAGGCGGTGAATGGAAACCCCCAAAGTGAGAACACAGTTAACTGCCTCTCCCTTTCTTGTTGCATCAACAGCTGTAAATTCCAACAGCACTTGTAAATGCACAACAACTTTAAATATTCTTAATTCCCATCACTGAATGCATTCACTCCAACACCCCCATACACCTTCTACCAGCAGGGCAAGGTGCTGAGCTTTGCTTCTGGTCTCTGAGATGGCTTTGCACTGTGGGAGCGAGTCAATGAGAGGGAAGATGGGGGTGACCCCACATGAAGCCCCTTTTCTGGCAGCAGTGCTTGGCTGTGATCCTGTGCCTGAGAACTGATTCCATGTGTGAAACGTAGACAACACGCCTTCGGCTCCATCTTTGGAGGAAATCTTAACTGCAAGAAGAACTGGGACCAGACAAGGAAAGTTTCTCGTGGTTCCTCAGCAGGACCATGACACCAGTGCTAGGGTGAGGGAAACCTCCTGACTGGCTCAACAGAAATCTTATTTAGGGATAAAAATCTGCTTTTTCTGTTCATTCCCTCTTGCCAGTTGACCACTGCCAAAGCCCTTGGAGCAGAGCAAGATTAAAAAAAGCCAATTTGCTTAAACATGGCCTGGACTGATACCCCAAGGCAGCACCCGATAGCATCTTATGGGTAAAGACAACCACAAAACCAACTGGTGATGGGAACAGTGCTCAGCATCGTCCCCTGTGCGGAGCAAGGGCTCCAGCACCCACACTGTGCCAGAATCAATCAGGCAGGGACATGCCCTGTCACACTCTCACTTGCTGTGTGACACTGGGAAAGGCAGGTGGTCCTCTCTAAAGTGTGCAAGCAGTGGGGAAGGTTCTGTGAGATAGGCAGCTGAAAAGAATTAGGGAATTGCCAGACGTTCTCCCCTCCTTACAGCTTGCTGCAAAAATCCATCAGATTTCCCTAAATAACCGGCGCCATCTGCCAGTATTTCCCACGACAGAATAACACATAAGACCAAAATTACTCACTAAAAACTCATCCCGGATGAAGAACTTGGCTCTTGTGACTTTGGGGTCTTCTCCCGCATCTGGTGTTGCTGTTCAATTGAAAAGAAATGCCATGAGAAACATGCAAAGTAAACAGCCATCTAGTTTTCAGAAGAGAAGGTTTAATAAGGAGGAGTTAGACCTTTGATACAGAAAGCAAAATGCTCACTATCCACAGGGGATCCCTGGCAGGTAATTCCAAAATGGAAGGGTACTGTAAACCCTGCCTATGCATTTCAGGTATTTTAAGAACTTCAGAATTGCTGAAATTGTTGCAACAATGTCATTGGTCATAGCACAAAGAAGCTTACTCACAGCCACAGGCTTGTTCATACAGATAGGAACCAAGTGGGAGTTAGGGCTTAACTTGTATCAGAAAACATGACTAGAAAAAGCAGCTGAGCTGCTCAGTCTCTGCAGCAGAGCAGCACCTCCTGAATAAAGCTTCTGCAGGCAGGAATTAGGGTTTAAAAATGGTTAGTCCAAGATTACACTTGAAAAAAAATGATAGCATTAGCAGATCTTGTAATCTGTGTCTTGTTTCCTGGCTCCTCAGCAGAATATTCAGCTCTACTGCCCATGGAGGGGCCTTGGAGTGAACTCTTGTTGAGCGGGCGACTCGCTCGCCAGTGCTGTTTGGTGGCAGATGAAGTCACCTCAGTCTAGACCATGTAACAACTGTATTTACTGTATGTGCAAAGAAGTGACAGTGAAGAAATAACTGATTTCTCTCCACTGTGATGTCTCCTCATCTGAGATACTGAATCAGGTGCTTAGAAACATAATATGGTAACAGGCAGAATTTATCAGAATACAGAAGCCTATTTTTTACTCTTATCTATAGCACCAGGGGGAAACATAGAGCAGCAGCACAAGCAGCAGCTTTTGAAGAGATCAGTGTTGCTGTCCTTAAATAGTATTTGTTGTCTGAAATTAAGGAATAAATGGACAACTACAGGTTAAAAAGAGAGAGCTGCTTCACATGTGAATATTCTGGATCACTTGGGATATCTGCTGGGAAATTTCCTCCAGAAACAATAGCTACTTGATTCTGACAAGTGGCTTACTATAAAAAAGTATTAAAATTACACCCAAACTCTGTGTCTACGTGGTGTATGTCCAGGAGAGGAACATACATTTGGGTGATGGTGGCAGAAGATTTCTTCTGAAAGCCCTTAGCATGGTATAACTGGTGCCAGGTGAAGTCAGGTTTTAGGACAGTTTATTTATCCTCTCCCCATGAAATTCAGCATCATGCTGCTGAAATTCCAGACCAGAAGGAAAGCTGAGAATAGCTTATTACTGTCTTCTATAATCTAGGCTGTGGCTGATGGGTAGTGGAGAACAAAAGCCTTTTGGGAAGCACTACACAAGTGTAGTGTAGTGGTCAGAAAGTGCTGGTTTTACCCTTTACTAGCCACAGACCTGAGACATTTGGGAAGCTCTCTGCCTAGTATAAAACTGGCATAATACCAGAGTTTACATCTGCAGTATTTATTGCAGTGCAGGAATCATTGTACTTCTTGAGATGCTAAGGAAATGAGCCCATGCTATTCACCCATCATCACAGCTCGCTTTGTTTTTATCCATGTGGTTTTCCCCCCATTAATGTGCCCTTGCTGCTCTGCTGGGCTTCCCATCAGCGTTTGCAAAGGCTGAACTTTACAGTGTTGGATGCAGAAGGGCTGCAATATCAGTCTAATGGATCCCTAACAAAGCTCAGTGCTGTGGGAGGCCCAGGTAGAAGCATCTGGCAGGGGAGAGATGTGCTCAGCAGCTTTGCTTTCAGACTCTTCCCGCACCGGGGCACCTCTGAGCGACGTGCTGCTAGCACAGCCCTTCCCTGACCAACTGTTGTGTTAAAGAATGGTGTGTGCTTCTGAGTTTGTGTGCATGGGAGAGACAGAGACAGAGAGAGAACTATGGGCTGGGCTATGCCAGCAGGTCGAGTCCCTGCGTGGTGAAAACCTTACCATCCTCAGGTACAGTGTAATGCGCGTATTCAGGAAAGTAATCTTCGATTTTTGATTTCCCTGCCAAGACTTTTTCAGCCAACATGTCCTGTTTATTCAAGAACAAAATGATAGAAATGGTCCGTAACCACCTGTCAAAAACAAACCAAACATTTGTGTCATCTCTGAGATGTTCACCAAGGAAAAACATGCTGCTTCAACAGTATCGACTGACTATGGACTGTGCTTCAACAGAAGAAAAGCAGGATGATCTAAGTTACTGTTCTGACTGGGTTACACCTGTGCTGCAGGGTGTATTTGTAGGATCTGGAGATCCATTTATGAAAACTGCAGCAGACATTGCTGAAGGGAGCATTCTTCAAGGACTGTTTTTCTAAATTATCCTTCTGATACCCAGTTGGGATAATCACAGAATCATTCAGGTTGGAAAAGACCCTTGGGATCATCAAGTCCAACCATTAACCCTGCTCTACAAAGTTCATTCCTAACCCATGTCCCCCAACACCACATCTCAGCAACCCTTAAACACACCCAGGGATGGGGACTCACCCCCCTCCCTGGGCAGACTGTTCCAGTGGCTGACTACTCTTGCTGTGAAAGGTTTTTCCCCAGTGTCCAGTCTAAAACTACCCTGTTGCAACTTGAATCCATTCCCTCCTGTTCTGTCACTAATTACCTGTGAGAAGAGACCAGCACCAACCTCTCTACAATGTCCTTTCAGGGAGTTGTAGAGAGTGAGGAGGTCTCCCCTCAGCCTCCTCTTCCTCAAACTAAACACTCCCATCTCCTTCAATCACTCTTTCAATGGCTTGTTCATAATGATGACAT
Organism: Chloroceryle aenea; assembly: GCA_013399075.1. Classification (NCBI taxonomy): domain Eukaryota; kingdom Metazoa; phylum Chordata; class Aves; order Coraciiformes; family Cerylidae; genus Chloroceryle; species Chloroceryle aenea. The sequence goes on along the minus strand of VWZY01007469.1, from coordinate 326,511 downwards.
CTCCTAAAAGCACTGCAGCCCAGAAAGAGACATTAACATCTACTTTGGTTTTGAAGAAGGCTGGAGAGCTGCCTTCCCTCAGACTGCTCTGTCTTTAATAGTTCACCCACACAGATAACCCATCTTTCAGGGTGGCCTGTGTGACACCTGACAAATCGAAAGAAAATAAGCTCTTTTCTTCCCCAATTAGTACCCTGCCATCACTGAGATGATGTGCCTTTGGGACTTGAGCTCAACGTTTTTTCTCACTCTCCCTTCAATCACTTCTCAGTGCAGAGCATCCTCCCAGCTATGTGCTAAAAACTTCACTACCTTATTTTGTGCCATGTTTTCACTTCTTCTCTATCAGGGACCTCCTGAGATTGCCATTTGGTCACATGTCTGTAATTCAGATGCACTGTGGTCGAATGGCAATTTAATGGCAGCTAGAATTAGATGAGATCTGAAATATCATCCCACAAGGCAGCTCTTGGAGAGAGAGCTGAACTGTAGCTGACTGGGGAGGGTGAGGGAAAGTAGATGTTTTACCTGTTATTCCAGATACTTTTGAAAAGGTCCAGGGATTCCCGTAGTCTGTTTGTGTTGTTGTCTTCCCTTATTACCATGTTGTAGCTGCTGCAAGCCACAACGAAGATAATAGCTGTGACATCTGGGCAGGGGAGAGAGAGGAGAGAGAGGAGAGGAGAGGAGAGGACACTTCTGTTAGCCCAACACATATTCCTTGGTGTAACACTGTCATTACTCCCCAAACTGCCAAAAATACCCTGAGAAAATATCTGTAACACTGGACTCCTGTATTAGGGACACAGTGTGAATGTGAACATAAAGCTTCTCACACCTCAGAGAATAAGTTTGAAATAAAAATGTGGAGTATTTTTACTTACCATTAAAGCATTGGATCCATTTTCTTCTCTCGTCTCTCTGGCCACCTACATCAAACATGCTGTTAAAAAGCCATAGGATGTTATATCACTTATGTGCTCTAGGAAAGTCACACGAAGCATGCAGCATGAGGGTTCAGCTTCAAAATCTGACAGCTCCAAGGACAACAGCAGTAAAACACTGCCCGAAGGGGAGAGAAATCTGCTGAGGCTGCGCTGCGTGTCAGAGCTGCACAGCTCCACCTGCCCTGCTCTGCCAGGACCAGGCTCCTGAAGCCATAAAATGAGAAACAGCCTCTTGCCCAGGGCAAACGTTGGCCTCTCCAGCCCACAGAAGCACACGTGGCGTGTAAGGTTGGACCTGTTTTGGAGGGTGGGTCTCAGGAGGAGGACACGGGGCAACTGTGACAGGGCAGAGCTGCCACCTTTCTGGGCATGAAGAGGTGAGCAGAGGCAGCTCAGCTGTGGGTGCTGACAGAGACACAGCATCAAACTTTGGCAAACGGTGCTCGCAGCCCTCTGGAAGAAGGAAGCCTTTTCATGCTCCTTGTCCCACTGTACAAAGTTTGACTCATGGCAGGATTCCCACTACCTTCTGTCAGATCTTAACCCCAAATGTGTTTTATGAGTTTGCAGTGCTATAGCCAGGAACCAGTTAGTAAAAACAGCTGCAGACAACCCCACAACAGAGCATCACTAATACACACAAGTAATACCAGCTCTTTTTGTAAAGCATGAGGCAATTTTACCTGTGGAAAGAGAACAAAACTCCCAAACCAACCAAGAAAACACCCCATGCCAACTCCCACCCTGAACCTCCTAGACCAAGCATAGAGGAGCACAGACATCTAAACTAAGCTGTTAAAAATTAGCAAGGGATTCAGAAATGATTACAAATAGACTTACTGGAAATTTACTTTATCTACTTGAAATCTTGTTTCAAAAATCCCTGATGTCAACACTCTGCATCTTAATAGGTCCTGGAAATGAGAAGACAGAAGCTGATTAGCAAGGTGGTTGTTCGTTTTTTTTCTGTTTGTGTTTGTTTTCTAACCTCATTTTGATTTTAAAAACATGGAATATTACTTTTCTATGAAAAGTCTTAAATGCTGCATTTAATTCAAGTTCAATCAAACTTGTTGGTAAACCTGTAGCTGTCCATGCTGACACAGAGGACAGACCCAAAGCAGGACACCCTATACATAGGGATATATATGTGTATGTTCTCCTTAGTGCCCACTGAAAGCTGCTGTCAGTGGTCAGCTCATGTTGTATGTGATGTGGATAACGGATTCTGAAGTTACATAAAACTAAGAAAAAGATGTTATTCATAAAGTAAAGTCAGGTATTCAAATGTTAGAGAACTCCAGATTTACAGTTGCCCAGGCAACCTTATTTCTGCCCTCTTTTGTACTGAATGAGCCAGGAATTCTATCGAAATAATAGCTTGTGACTGAGTAATTAAAGCTCTATCACAGAGCACCGGGGAACAGAATTTAGGCTGTAGGTAAATCTGGCGTTTCTTTCTCATTTTTCAAAGTAGCAATATTTTACAACTTAAATAACATTCTTTTAATAATTAAAAAAATAATAATTTCCTAGATTCTCAAAGGAAGTAGGGAAAAGCAATTTATGATGCATACCTCAGGCAAGCAGCTCACCGTGTGCCATCGTCAGCACCGGCAGCGCTTTTAACCTTGACTGTCCACCACTGCTGCTGGGGCAGCGGGTGCAGACCAGAACTGAGGGCTGGAGAAAGCTGCTGGGGCACCTGCTGGGGATGAACCTCGCTGAGCAGCCACCTCTGGGCACGGCTGCCAGCCTGGGGAGGGGAGTGCTCCTTTCCAGGGCGAGGGAAGGAGGCAGTCGGCAGCAGAGAGGCCGAACACAACCTGCCTTTTTCCCCTGCCCTGGCTGGAGTCAGAACAGAACCAGTTCTCTGTTCAGTGCTTTCCCTCCCCAGCTCAGCCTCTCCTCAGCCCCTGCACTCTCTGAAGTTCAGGGCACATTTTCTCAGGCAGTCTCTGCTTCCAGCAGGGACAAGGCTCCGTGGGCAGAGTCACTGCCAAGGGCTGGGCTGGGCAGAAAGGCTCTTGCTTAGACTGGCTCCTCTGCAGACCAAGGTCGCTGCTCAATCCTGTGCCCTATGCTGGGGTGCAGTAAGAGGTGGCACCTGGGGGGGAGGAGCAGNGGAGGAGGGGGCAGGACAGGTGGCCCTCAACTGTCAAACAAGGGATTCCATCCCACGTACATCATATTCAGTAACAAGCTGAGAGATCATGGGATTCAAACCTCTTCTTCAAAGGCTGGTATCCAAGAAGAACTCCACCCGTCCTGCCTTTGACCTGATCCATGTGTTCCTGAATCCGGTTCCCACCTGCTGCTGAGTCCAGCCTGGGACCTCCCCAGTGCCAGCTCCCCAGCATCAGTGGTGCTGGTGACATAATTGCTATCAGGGGGATCGGGTTCGATCCTGGTTTTGTATATATACTCCATTTTATTATTAATGTTCCATTAGAGCTGTTTTAGTTTTCCAATCAATAAATCCCTCTCTCATATTCCCTTTCTCTTCCCCTTTGGGAAGGGAGAGAGGTTAACAGAGAGCATCTGTCATTCATCTAGTGGCCAGCCCAGCTCTAAACCTTGACTCCTCTACCCTACCATCTACTGCTTGAAGTCCTCTGGTTGCTAGCAAGCCTTGGCTGCTTTGACAGTTGCACAAACCCATCGGCCACCTGTTTATTTTTTCTAGTTATTTTCTATGTTACTGTCATTTTCTGTCACTTGATGACATTTCTTTTTTATTGGACTCAGTCATTACTTTGGGATGGTGCATAAAAAATTAAAGCAAGCAAGAGAAACAAGGAAGGTAGTGATTGTTACCAGTTAAACTCAGCAGGACAACTGATACAGCAGGATGAAAACCCCAAACCAAAAAGGAATCTCTCCTTTAGAGCAAAGGTTTTCTGCCTGCCAATTACCAAAGGTCCCTCCCTGTCTTTGGAGACATGGGGCATTTCTTCCCAAAGGAAGTATCTGGAAAACTTTCCAGATGATGAATGACTGCTCCAGGTAGAGAAAGGCCTCCCAGGAACAAACATGCCAGCACTGACATAAATAATGAAAGCAAAAATGAGGCTTTGCATCATTGACTTCTCTCTCCAGCTGAGTGATATCGATACTAAAATCAGACTGTGAGCTCTAGATGGAGTACATCTATTGCTCTGGTCTGAAAATGTCTTGAGGGCTTTAATAATTGATCCTATATTGGGTCAACTATACGAGTTTCACCTTATAACACAATGCATACTACTTTTTACTGCCTTCTATTTCAGGATATGGTCAGGGTAGTTACAGACCTCAACCAGGTCTGAGGGAACAGGCTCTGCTCCCCATACTTCCTCGTGTGATCTCTGGCTAGTCACTTCATTCCTCTGAAGCTCAGTCCCCCACTGCACAATGAAATGTGGCAATTGTATTTTTTTGAAGGGCACCCACCCATTTTCTATCTCGTGTGGTTAGACTGAATTACCCAGTGCAGGGATTCTCTTTTGCTATCTCCATTTGCAGTTTATAGTGGCACGCAATCTTGGCTGAGACTAGTAGATGACAGGGGGGCACTGGCACTGAAAAATAACCTCAGAGTAAGTCTGCTGAAGAGATAATCTGTGTGAGGAAACCACATTGCCCGAGCTCAGGGAAGGCAATGTGGTGAAGCCCCTTCATACTTCAAGGCTGCACTTCAGCCTTAATTCTTCTGAAAGTGTTTGTCTTTAGAGCACTCTGGCAAGTTATAGGGTGACATCTGGGAAAAGAAAGTGTACTGTCCTGTGGCTAAGGCTTAAATAGAAAGTATCCTGCCCACAGGAGGTGGGCACAGGCTGGAAAGAAGGTGTCTGCAAGCCTGCAGAGAAGTCCATGAGGTCTGCTGGCACTCTCCCCTGAACGTGGCTGCTGGACCCATCAGAGGCTTCTGCCTTTGAAAGACCCATCTGACGGACATGGGAAGTGTCCCCTTCGGTCCCCATCACGTCCACCAGTGAAATAGAGCACTGCTCTGTGTAGGGAAGGCTGGTGAGGAAACCATGGGCTTTCATGTCTCTGTTTTCTGTTCTCTTTGCTTTGTTGGCAGGACACAGACTGGAAAGTGTATTTTGGTGTAATGTGGTATGTCCTACTTCCAGCTGCTGTTGGGACTGAAATGACACAAAGAGTTCATGCAAACGAGCACCTTGGTTCAGCCCCTACCCCCTGAGTTCCACTAACCTGGTCTGTGGGTGTGTAGTCGTCCATGCTGACGCTGTCAATTCTTTCTAAAAAGCTGGAAGAAAAATAAACATGCACTTAGATATGTCCAATACAGTCTAGAACAACACTTCTCACTACTTTTCCTGGTTTGGATTCCTGCTGCAAGGGAAAACACTAGTCCAATGGTAACTATGTGCCAGAACATTATAAGGCTGCTTACAGACATAAAGAAGATTTGGGGGTTTAAAGGAGAAAATAGTATGAAGGGTTGCTTTTCTTTAGCAGAACAGTAATCTAGAGTAATGTTATGTGAATTGTGGTCTCAGTAATGTTGGATGAAATGCTTCTTAACATATATAAATAGCTTTGGACTGACATGCTGCCCTCGAATGCTGCAACTTCCATGAGAAGTGGAAAGCAAAGCTGAGCTGTAGTGGAGGTTAACCAGCCTGACTTTTTATGTCACCAAAACTCAGGGGATGTGTAAGGTGAAATAAAAACCTACAATGGCAGGGAAGGGCAAGACAAAAGGGAACAAGAAAAAAAGTGGGAAGCACATCCTCAAGTCATTAAAAAAAAATCTTTTCAAGCTTTAATTGTTTCCCAGAACATGTTAGAATGGCAGTATCAAGGACATAAAAATGTGATTTTAAGTGCACAGCCAAAATAGGCAGGTTCTTCTCTCTGCCTTTCTTAGATTTTGTGTGAGCCCAACTGGCTCATTTTCCCTGGATGGCCCGTATGACTTAGAAGCTTTCTTGCATCTCTGCATTGTTATTTGGCAGTGAGTATTCCACCAGCTGACTCATCCTGCTACAATATTATCAAGATTTCTTTATCAGCTGGCAATATTTTCCCAATTTTACCTGGGTGTGCATGTGGAATCTACTTAATTGCAGTGGGAAAGACAAAGAAACAGTGAACTCTTGACTTACAATGTGACTCACTGTTAACACAGGGGTCACACACACTGACCAGTTGAAAAAATACCCCCCTAAAAGCCTGTTTGTAATTCTCATACCACTTTCCCACGGATATGAACTGAAAGGAAAAGAAAATATGCTGTGTATATATTTGCTTATACTGTTTTTCCTTTTTGAACCTCTATTGTTGCAACAGGGAAACAAAATGCCCTGTCTACAGTTAGAATACCCAGCTTTCCTTTCTGGATGATCAAGGTGTGATGGCTGAGCTTATTGTTTAGAAAAAAAATATCACTGTTTAGAGCAACACGATGGGTGCTTGATAACAAAACTATATTGAACAAACTTGGGAAAAAAACAAACAACCCAAAACAACCCCCCACCTTTTTACAGAACCTCCTTCCCTGCCAAAAGCCACTGTATATTTGATATAAAGATATAAACCAACATCTTTATAGTCACACATCACATCTTCATACTCACCACGAGAAAGCAGCTCAGTTCAGACTGAAAGTTCAGACTGAACTTTTTGGTCAGATGATTTTTATCACTCTGAGAATATTAATTAAGCAAAATTTAACTTCAATTTCCCCTGCAGTTAATGCAGACAGCAGAGCAGAGCGATGCATTTTTCCCTGGCACACCTATCTCTGACACAACTCTCATCTCACACTTGCAATGCATGAGATGAAAAAAGGTGAGGAAGCCCAAAACAAAAAATGCCTCTCAGCTGAAACTCTTCCTAAATGAGGAGTGATTTTCCATAACATAGCTGTTCACACAGTGCTCTTGTATTTCCACATCTGTTTCAAGGTTTTCTGCCCAGTTTCTTTGCGATTTGATCTGACAGGCCCGGAAACAGCCAAGGTTACCAAATAATTACCAAGGTTACCAAATTATCCAAAATGATAACATGGTATTTAGTACCAATTCACAGCTCTCTCACCTCTGCAGCACTCACTTCAGGAGGTTATTGGTTGTTAGAGTTTGCATTTTCCAAAGAGACAAATTATGTTAAAGGACAGGGGAGTGAATAAAGTAGAGTTACACTACAAATAATCCATGGCAGAGCTGGGAATGAGAGAAGTCTCCTAATTAGATGTCCTACATATCAGCCCAAGTTGCCCTCCATGTAGAAATCAGCAGCCTCCTCCCCGGTTCAATCTGTTTCACATCCTCTTCTCTGGAGAGATTCCAAACCTACCCTGCATGCCATCCTGGGCCCCCTGCTCTGGGTGACCCTGCTGGAGCAGAGGGGTTGGGCCAGATCATTTCCTGAGGTCCCTTCCAACCCCCACCAGTCTGGGATCCTGTGAAATTCCCTGAACTGCAACACTGCAGTTAAGAGTGAGTGAGCTCAGACGAGTACCAGGTGCCTAAAAAGTACCATTTGATGTAGCAGCTCTGATGTTTTACGCCTGTAAGGTTGCTGGCCACATCTGATCTGTATTAAAATAAATGCAATTACTGACAAGGTTTTACCTGCCACCCTGCTGTATTGATAACAGCACTAGGATCTAATAAATCAACAGGCAACTGCTGGTAGGGTTTGGCTACATTTTGTAGCTTGACAGAAAATTAACTTTTTCATCATGAGATGGACAGGCTTTCTAAGAGTTTGTCTGCAGCTACATTAACTGTGTGCTGAGACTTCTAGACATGGGAACAGAAAAAAGCTATACTCCTTTCAAAAGAAAATCAGTTCTTGAATATCTTTCATATAAGCTCTTTACTTGGCTAATTAGCACAGTATCCAAAAATAGCTCTGACAGGAAATGTACATAGGTAGGTACAAGCAATGGATTCCAGAGGAGGTAAGGAGCTGGCACTGCCTCGTTACTAAATGTGCTAACTTCATTGCCATTACTGTGTTGAACTGGGAAAACTGGAATCTCTGAGCAGCTTTCTAAAGAATGTTAATTTGGAATCGTAGAATTGTCAGGGTTGGAAGGGATCTTAAAGATCACCCAGTTCCAGCCCCCCTGCCAGTGGCAGGGACACCTCCCACTAGAGCAGGGTGCTCAGAGCCCCATCCAACCTGGCCTTAAAAACTTCCAGGGATGGGGCCTCCACCACCTCTCTGGACACCCTGTTCCAGTGTCTCACCACCCTCAGAGTGAAGAAATCCTTCCTAAAAGAAGAATTTCTACTAATGCCTCTAATATTGATGTTCTGACTCACATGCTTTCATATATATACATACACACACACCAGCCAATCTTAAATTTATGAGATTAATATTTCAATTTAAAGGGTTAACTTGAAAACTTAAAACTTTAGAATTTAAAGTACGAAGCTACCTCCCCAGTGTGACAACGCTTGTCTCCACTCAAACAATCAGTCTGAGGAAAATGTGTAAAAACGGACATCAGTATCACTTTATTTTCTCCTTTTAGATCCTGTTTGGGTTTTTTTTCAGCTCCGAGATAATATTTTTTCTACAGTTATTCCTTTTTTACAATACTGACAGGCCTTCTATTTATGCAGCTTCTATAGAAACCCATGCTCGGGATTTATCTTAATTCTGCAGTGACTCCTTTGCATGCATGTGCAACTCAGTAGTGAAGAAAACTATAACATATGATGTAATATTTATAGTTCTACTTCCCAATGGTGGTTTTATTTACAAAGGATTCAGGCTGATAATTAGTTTGACTTCTAGGTTCTTCTTGATTTTACGGCAGGGTGTTTTACATTTCCGTACGTGGATCAGCACAAATGACTTTTTTCTTTTGACAAATAAATCAGGCAAGGTATCGGGAGGAAGGTCTTTGGTTTGCCAACAAATTAAAGCAAAGAAAAATGGACCGATAAAGTTAAAAAGCCCCACAACAATCACGAGCTACTGACATTATTATATCTATTATTAAGCTGATCTGTAGCTTTATAAATATCTTCAGTGAGTTTCCTAGGAAACTCAGCTGACACACAGTTTGACAAGCAATCACTGAATTTTGTATTATGCAAGCTTTGAACACAAAAGTACAGGTTTTAGATGTGCCTGCCAGTGCATGTGGGAACTATCAATAAGCATTATTCTCTTCTAAACCCATGGCAATTTCAGCAGCAGTAGCAGCTATGTAAGAATTTCTGGGAAAAGGATTCATAAATGCACAAATAAAGAGGAGGGAATTGTACATGATAATCCCCTTTTTGAGGGGGGGCGTTGGGGGTGGTGAATCACTACGTGGCTCTGTACAGATAGTCTGACCCCCCAAACAAAATAACAATTAAAAGAAAGATCGTGGCTTGAGAATAATCCGATAGACATAAACCCAATGCTCTGTTTGTATTTTGACATCCAAAGAAGTGGGAAGGTGAAGCAATAAACTGCAGATCAATACAACAAACTACATGTTTTAATAAATCTTCATCTACTGCATCCATTTTTTATGCTCTCACCCCAAGATTTCAAAGGCCTCGTGTCAAAATGCTTGTCTCTTTGAAAGGAAAAGGTAACGTGGTAAATCTTTATGGCTGCAGCTTCAAGTTCTCAGAGTGAAGAATCTCAAATTTATCTTCAAGTTGTCAGGATCAGCAAAACTTTACCGTTTAGTTTACTAACATTTAGTTACTTTCAGTTGCAAACTCCTCAGCCGTGCTCAAACACCAGCAGAGGCACCGTAATCAATCATATTAACCCAGCCAGGCCCAGGACTCTGAATTCCGCCAGGTTTGGATTGCAGTGAGGCACAGGTGAGGCAGATGTTAACACCCACCCCGCTCTTTAGGGAGCTGAAATGGAAAAAATACATTTTTTCTTTTCTTCTTTTCTTTTTTTTTTTCCTTCTTTTTCCTTCTTTTCCTTTTTTTTTTTTCTTTTTCTGTTGCAGTTATAAGGGACAACAAAAAGATCTGAACTTCTTTTTTTTCTTCTTCTTCTGTCTTTCTTTCCATAAAATATATTTGTTCTAAAATCAACTAAAGGATTATAAGCCTGGTAATTTTTCCTGCAATATTTGAAATAGGAAACTATGAATTTCTGGTTTCAATAATACCTTAGGCTCCATGGTTGGGCTTCATGCAACCTCAAATTATTCTGATATATGTCCTGGTAACTGAGAAAGACATAATGAAAACATCCACCACTAATATTCTAAACCCTGAAGGATTAGTTTTCCAAGTCATTTGCTGAAAATAACAGCAGAAATGCCTCAGAAGATGGTGGTAAAATTTAACAGCTANCAGGTGTCTTTACTGTAACATATTCAGAGACTGAAGCTCAGCTGGTCTCCCAGTGAGATTCTGCTAAAACACGGGTGAAACCTGAATTTAATAAAGATCTCCAGAATTTACTCTGCTTATTCTTTTTTCACTGTCAAACCCCTATTTTTCCAAGGCCTNCATCAAATTTAAATAGCCACTATATTTTGAATACAGGTTCCATGTGGTAGCAGAGCTTTTCCCTCTCTCCCCATACAACTCTGCAGTTGATTCCTACGAGGACTGAGCACAGCAGCCAAGGCACGACGAGAGAGACCTAAACCTGTTTTCATCGCATCGTTTCGGTTGTAAGAGACCTTTAAGATCATCGAGTCCAACCGTTTCTGGCATCTGCTGGGAGTGCTGCTTCCCCAGGACTTCCCTTTGGCTCCCGGCGGTTAAGCAGCAGCTGTACCAACACCAGCCGCCTCTCCAGCCGCTGCCCTGCCCTGGTNTGACCCCCCAGCAGACATCACCCTGTCTTGCCCGGGTTTGGCAAAGGGCTGCTTGGAGATTACAAAAAACCAGTGGGATTTATTGACAGAAAGACACCTTAACCCACCCAAAACTCGGCTTGCCAGCAAGGAAACTGTTGTGTCAGGAGATGAAAAGGTTAAACGGGAGACTAAGAGGGAGAGCAAAGTACAGTCATGCCTGAAACCCGCCAGCTTGTTAACAGGCCAGTGAAGTTGGAGGACTTGTGGTTGAAAGCCTTTGGCCAGCTTGGGGCGACGGGGGATGTGGTGGGGAGGCAGCTGGAGGCGTCACCCCCCGGCCTGCTGGGGACCCACACGAAGCCAGGACGTGGCATCCTGGGCTGTACAGCTTTTGGTGAAGCTGTGTGTTCCCCACGGCAGCACTGGCCGCTCTGGGCTTGCTTCAGGGGGACAGAGGCAGCAAGACTGGGTGCCACCGACAGTGATCTGTCCTAGACACACAAATGATGGCACTTTGTTGTTCCAGTGTCTGTGCTGCATGTTGGTGGCATGAGCAGCTACAGGGAAACGTAAACCCCATCTTGTTTTGTTGCCCATTTTGCTCGTTTTGTTCACCAGGAGCGAAGCCATCACAAGACACTTCATTGGTACAAACAAGCTACAGTTCCCGGTAATCCCATGTAGCAGGAAAACTCTGGTTTAAACCCTATTTACAGATGACAACGCTGTCCAAGACATAAAAAGCAAAGACAGATGACAGTGGTTGCAAACCAGGGCTCAGCACCATTCACCAGGTTCCCCTTTCCTGCAAGGAACCAGAGAGCTGGCAGCGATCAGGAGTGCATTTGGTGAGGATAAAGAAGGAAAGCTGAAATCTATAGAAGAGTTTTCCTAGTTGTTTAAACTCAGTTCCGTCACTCAGAGTTTCCCAGCAGACATCCATTTTATCCTCACTTTCTCCACCACTAAGCTGCCTTTTCTCGGCGTGTACTGCAGAACATCTCTAAGCTTCACAAGCCTTGGCCTGTATCCAGCTATTAGTCTGAACAAATGCACAAAAAGTTCAAAAGGTGTCAGATCTATAAGTAGTACCCCCTCGCTGCTTAGTAATAGCAACCTCATTTTATATTAACTGAAAATACATGAACTGAACAAAAAAAAGAATGAATAAACTGTATGACTTCCAGCACTGCTTGCCCCCACTGGCTCCCTAAATTTGTTACGGAGCAGTGTGAATTTTGGGAAATGCATTTCTTCCTTCTAAATTTAGCCAACTAACCACTTTTTGGCTTAGCAGATGTTTTTGCTTTCCAAGCGAGAGGCCTATGGGGACCATCATTAACCCTCTTCTTAACATAAACACTGACTAAGACTTAAAGCTGGAGAACTGTCATTCACACAGCAAGGTTAACAGGCTCCAGCAGCAATGACATTCCATCATCTGCAATTTCTGCTACAAGGGATCTCGGAGAAAAGGCAAGAAGATGGGCAAAGAAAGAAAGAAGAGGAAAAGTTAGTTATTTATTTATTTTTAAAGGGATAATCTTTTTCTATTGTGTGTGATCAGACATTTATTCCCAGGGGTGCAAGTGGCTGAGCTGCTGCAAAACACAGACTAAGAATGAAGCACTGGTAAAATCCGAGGCTTAGACCAGCACATGCAGACCCTCCTTCTGACAACATTCATACCAGCTTGAATCCACTGACTTCAGCAAACTGTCTCATGAAAGGACAGTCCTTGGGAAATAATCATTATATGCCTATCGATACACCCATGGAGCATCTGTACAGACACAGACTCGAGTTCTGCAATGAAAGGGCCGCGCGTTCTGCAGTTCCAAGTGCAGTTTTGAACAGAGGACCCAAAGATAATAACCTGAAACCAAAAAGCTCATATTGCATTATCCAGAGAGATCTGGGTCCTGTCTTCTTTGTGAGCTGATGTAGGGCAGACTAGGATCCCTTCATCTACTGTCTGAATGGAACTACTGTTTCCAGCAGCTACGCAGAGCAGTGCCAGAAGGGAAGCAGAGAGTACCTGAGACATCAGAGGAGATACACGGGCAGGATGCACTCGTCCCATCAGGGCCTGGGGAATGCACCTTTAGACAGAATGAGAGATCAAAACCTTGGCTTTCTGTCCCACTAACTGAAGTGCAGAAAAGATCTCACCTCCACTTCTCCAGGTGAATTCTTCAAAAAGAACTTGGGACTTTTATGTTCAGGAAAGTCGAACTGTGGGGAAAAAGCCTTGGTAATATGTGGAGCTGTCAAATGCATCAGGTTTACAAGCACACCTCTGGCTTGCCAGGGGGCATCAAGAGCTAACACCACTCACTGGTCCTTGCAAATACAGCTTTCCAGGTTACTTGCAAGTGTATGGAAAAAAAAAATATTTCAGTGCAACTTAAACACTCTGGTCAATGGTTTTGTTTTCAAAAATTGCTGCACTCTGGATATCCTCTTAGAGTACACAAAATGTAGCAAGTGGTGCCCTGAAGAACACCAAATCCGGGTTAGAAACAGCACTGGTTGATGGAAATTAAAGATCTCTTACTCCAGTGGAAGTGGTTTGGAATAATAAAGTCTGCCAGAAAAGAAAAACCAGTTTGACTGGAGTTTTCTATAGAAGGCTGGTAAAAGAGAAAGCAGAAAATCCCCAAACAGGAGAAGCAAAGATGGCAAGACACAGACTTAAAAGGAAGTCACGAGACATTTGTGTTTACCTGTGGCATCAGTCCAAGCTGAGTGCAAAGAGAACTTGCTGCCAAGAGATTTCACTTCCAAAAGTCAAACCAGATGATTGAAAAAGCAGAGGATCCTAGAAGCCCCCAGAAGACCCAGACGAAGAGAAGTGAACTCTTCAGGGTGGCAAACGCTCCTGGCCAGGAAAAGCACTCGTGTGCTTATTACTGTTTTCAGATCTGTGCTTTTTTTTTGCTTTTGTGACATGTAAAGGACAGGAACGGTGTCTTAAAATCCTGAGCAAAGTCAGAGTGCATCTGTTTGCCTTCACCCACCACAGGTTTGTCAGGTGTTGACATGACCCCCAGAACTGACATGGCCAGAGGCCTAGTGAGTGCTGGGGTTAAACAGGAGGACTGGCACTAGTTCCAAGGCTTAATATTTGGATCACAGGACCAGCTCTCATGAGGCTCCAAGACACAGACAGGACCTGAGTTCCTACAGCTATCTACCATTTGAAGAACATGAGGGCTCCTCACACCAGGTGAGCAGCTTCTCTAGGGCTGTGTGTAAGATGTGAAGTATGTCACTGGTGCAAACTAAGAAAATGGAAAAAAATAATCTGTGGAAAACCTGGAAGGTGACCACTTTAGTCACACTGGGAATAGTGAAAGTGTGGATCACCTGGTAAAATGTCTTTTTCCTTCTTGCAGTGTATGAGGTGTGGTGGCAGATCATTTTTCTTCTGCATGCTTTAATTCTTGTCTCAGCTCTTAACACTGCACTCTCAAACCTCTACCTTGTGTGAAGGACAAAAAGGTGAGGGTCATGCTGGACACAAACTCCATGAGCAGCCCTTCAGTGAGCAGGGCTGCTGTGTGCTTCACCAGCATATTCTCAGAGTTACTGGGATAGGATCCTACCTTGTCAGTGCTCAAGGCAAAAAAATCTATACAACAGGGCAAAAATGAATGGCTCAGAAGTTAAAGGACAGAAGGATGATGAGGACCAACAGCAATTCCAGAGCATTTTACTACAAAATACCCAAGAGAACCACTTCATCCATACACCCTTTAGCAGAGTGAAGAGACACAGTGACCTTTAACCTTTGATGGGGAGGACTCGGAGCCTGTTCTTCCCACACTCATTTGTGCTGTGCACCAGAATTTATTTGGGCTTCCCTACTTGTTATCTAGAGCAGATGGGTTATCCTGATTCCCATCTACAACAGGCTTTGGAGCTGTACAGGAAAACCAGTCTCAGATAACTATCTGAATATGACCAGCTGCCTTAGAAACCAGGAACAGCACCAAGCAGAGGTCTAGCAGTGCAGACACAAACTCTAGACATAAGCATTAGACTCCTAAGAAAATTCCTGTATCTTTACAAATGATGCTGCTGAAATGTTTTCATTAAATCCCCATTATCCCGCCCATTTTAGAGCAGGATATATTTAAACCACTGAATGTATTCAAGCAATTGGTCATAACACCTACGGCTCGGCTGAGAGATTACCTTGGGTAGCTGGAGGAAGGCACAGAGCTGAAGCAAGGAGATGAATTTTTACTACAAAAATGGAAGGAAGAAGGATCCAGTGGCCACGTCCAGCTTGCTAATAATTGGCCCAACTCCATTTAATAGTTACAAGCTATTTAAACAAAGCATGGGTTATGAAACTGAGGGTCCAAAACTACAACCCTGCATGTCTGATGGTAAGTCATGTTAACACTGTTTACTATTAATATGGCATTTTGTGAAATCTATCCCTAACTCCCCCTCTCTGTACCTTTCTTTCCATTCCTGTCAACTTTCCTCAATTTTTTACAGTGCACAGAACATTTCTACTACTAAAGCAACAACACAGTGAGTGGGTTTGAGGAATGAGGAAAATAATTATGCAACAACACTATGTCCTGCTTCAAGTTACTTCAGAGGTTCCATTACGCATCTGTTTTTAATCTTTCTACCCTGTACTCAACAGGTGGTTGTGGCCAGGAAGGCCAATGGTCTCTTGGGGTGCATTCAGAAGAGCGTGACCAGCAGGATGAGAGAGATTCTACTCCCCCTCCACTCTGCCCTAGTGAGGCCAACTCTGGAGTATGGAGTCCAGTTCTGGGCTCCCCCAGTTCAAGAGGGACAAGGGACTACTGGAGAGAGTCCAGCAGAGGCNTGGACCAGATGAACTCCAGAGGTCCCTTCCAACCCCCACCCTTCTCTCTGATTCTGTGATTGTCATTTTGAAGGTCTGGTTTACAAAAAGCTGGAGCAAAGGGGTTTTGGTTTGTGGATAGAAGAGAACTGGGCACTGCAGGCAGCCCTTGCTGCTCCCTGCATGGGCTCTGTGCTGAGACGCTCGCTGCTGGTGCCAGCTCACCCTCCATGGCCCGAGGCAGGAAAGAGAGGTCAAGAAGGGGCTGAGCAGCACTGGGCACGCTGCGCTGGAGCTGCAAGACATCCGTGAGCAGCTTGGGGACACTTGAGGGGAGCCACCTGGAAGCCTGGCAGTTGCAGCTCCTTGCAGGATGGTGGCTAACGTCACTACCCCTTAGGCTATCATGGTGCTACTGTGAGAACCACTTTGGCCTTTACAGCTGAAAAGTCACTCTGCCACTTTGTAGGAGCTCTAGCTTTGCACCACTACACATCTGCAAGGCAGGACAGAAGTCAAGTGAAGCTTGTTTTATAAAGAAATGTCCACTAAGACCAATTTTAAATCCTGGACATCTTCTAAAGCTCCTGAAAACAGGCACTGAGAAGGAAGTTGAACTTCCCAATTTGTCTTCTGCATCCATAATTAGTGGAAAACCAAGAAAGATTTATGCAATGGCAGCTGGAGAAGGCTGAACAGGAATATACAGTAAGGCATAAATGTCAGAAATCCAAAGCCATTTGTCAGTTGTCTTTTCTCTCTTTTAATTTTTCCCTTCCCAAACTTGCACGTAACCTGTGGAAATGAAAACCAGGAATCTAATGTGGAATCTTCCCTCACACCTTTACATAATGACATATAGCTGGTGATATATGGGCAGGTCATCCTGTGGTCAGGCCATGATGGCAGGTACAAGTTTTGTATTTTCAGGAAGAAAAGTAGATGCATTTTTAGCTTTTTTTTTTGCTTTTTCTTTCCCACTTCAAACCTGAGGGCTCCTAGTACAATAAATTCCTTACCCAATTCTTTTTTTCCCATCAAATGATGTGCGTGTGTAACGCTGTGGCTCAGGTGCTGGGAAATGCTCTGAGAAGGAGAATGCCCAGCACCTGTCCCGAGGGTGACAGCCACTTTTGTGATAACCTCTAAGGATTTGAGCCTTTCCTCCCAGGAAAGTCCTTATTAAACTGAATTCTAATATAAAAGGTCTTCATACTGTTGCTTGGGAGAGTGAGTAGAGGTAGAGCCAGGAGGATCTAAAGCAGGATGTGAAGAAGCACGAGGACCTTTCACTTCAGCCCCTTGGCTCTGTAGTGAGATGAAACTGTCACTCACCCAGGGTTGGACAGTTTCTGAACAATAAATCTGGGGAGATTCACAAAGTGATGCCAGACCTAAACTGCAAAGTTACAGAGAAAATCTCAGCCCTGTGCAAAGGAGAATCCTACAGAATTACTGTCTCTGCCTGGTACCTCAGAAGTGAATTTTTACATTATTGGTATATATATATGTATATAAACCAAAAAACCCTAAAAAGCCTTTCTCCAAAATGGGTTTCAATAATAACGTGCATTCTAGTTCAGTGCAAATAGAGTGAAGATTAATTAGGGACTCGATATTATATTGAACTCAGCAGGGAAACAGAATCAAAGCACAAAGTTTTGTTGTTGTTTGGTTTCCTACTTCCGATTAAATGGGATTTTTGACCCCAAATACCAGAGTCCAGGTACAGCAGCCAAATCTGTGGGCATTTACTTTAATCAAATAAACACACAGATAATTGCTAATCTTATAATCCCTTCAAATTGTTAGCAACCCTCTTAATTAGATTACAAATAATCCAGTCCTAAACCCAGCATTTAAATACTGATCTCTTGCCCATACCAATGTCTGTCCTGCAACAGGGCTGGACTTCAAAGCTCCCAAAGTTCACCCTTCCTTCAGGAAAAAAGAATTACTTTGCTTTGTGGAGGGGCTCATTGACACAAAGTAAATCCTAAAAGCCCATCTTTACAACATAGCTGTGATGACAGTTTGAATGCAAAAGCCCTTCCTTAATTGGGCAGGGGCTGCTACTTCACCCATTTACAAGATGCACTTTTGAGAGGTGCTATTCATATGGAAAAAGCAATAAATAATACTCACATTTAAAGAACCCTTTCTGACTGTGGGATTTCAAGTGCAGAATTTTAGTAATTATTTCTAATACCTTCAGCACAAACCTTTGAAAATGCTGTAATGAACAGAAAACGAGTCAAGATGTCTAAGTCATAAACAACTGCGTGTCTTTAAGATATTCATCTTTATTTACTGGTTATGTGTCAGATCTGGGGCTGCTCTGACCTCAGTTCAGCCCGAGCACTGCAATGCACTTCTGAGCAGATTCGGTGTCACAACATGAAATGGACAAAAGCCAAAGCACAGAAGTGAGGAAATGGGGATGTTTCCAAGTGGTTTTAATGCCTTTTCCCTGTGTTTCTTCCCATCTCAGCACTGAGAGATGATGCTTCGAGGGTCTCCTGGGCCACCTCTGCCCCTCCAAACAAGACGTGCAAGTTATGTAGACTGAAAGCCAACACCAGTAGGAAAGAAATGATGACTGGAATGAATCTGAAGCATACAAAAAGTGCATTGAAAACCTGCTGTCCTATTCTTCAGAACTGACTCAATTTTCAAGGTGAGTCATTCTCTCACAGAAGCTACAGGTAAGAGGGAGTTTTAATAGCTGCAGAACAAATAAACACAAACCAGTGGAGAGATATTCCAGCTACGGGGCAGCTTTGTACTCTCCTGGACTACTTATCCTTTTGGTCAAATGATTAAATATTTCAGATACACAGAGGGACTAAGAAATTCAGTGCAAGAAAAGCTTTGATTCTACCAAGACTCACCCACGAGCGTAGTTTGAAGGGTAGAAGGGCAAAAAGAATGGAATTCAATGGGACTGCTCATATGCTTAAACGATCAGTAATGAAGCCTGAGTGGAGGTCTTTCCCTTAAAGCAAATGGAGACTGCTCCCATCCCAATGCTGTAGCCAGAACTGTGGTCCAAAGACACGTGACTCTGCAGACCATGCTGCAGGTACAGAGGTGGCTTGTTGTTCTGGGGACTGGTCACACCTTGTGTCATTCTCGGGTGTAATTATCTTGCTATTAAGAGTAACCTGGAAAGAGACTTTGCTAAAATCCAGCAGTATCAGATACGTATCGTTTGCCCTCTCTCCTATCTTCCAATTTACAATAAACATAATAAATAACACTTTACCTAATGGTGGATTCACAGAATCACAGCATGTTTGGGGGTGGAAGGGACCTCCAAAGATCATTGAGTCCAACCGCCTGCCAGAGCAGGACAAAACTAGAGCAGATCACTCAGAAATGCATCCAGACAGGGCTGGAAAGTCTCCAGAGGAGGAGACTCCACAACCTCTCTGCAAAGGCTATTCCAGTGCTCTGCAACTCTTACAGTAAAGAAGTTCTTCCTCTTGTTGAGGTTTTGACAACACCTGACCTATGGAAGCTGTCAGCATACCAGGCTCCTCCACCACCTCCATCAAGCCATCAGGAACAAGCCAAGCTCCAGCTTTTCCTCCTACTGTGGCACGTTATCTTTTACATCTCCTCACTACAACGTGGATGATGGAACAAAGCCACCACCAAGCTCACTTTCTAGGAAGTGCCTGTCTGGTAACTGCCCCGGGCAGTATCATCCACACCATCCCAGGGGCTGGTCTGTGAGCTGAGGGGACTCCTGGCCACACACTGCAAGATTTGCACATTGATTTATTTAATCAACTAGGAAAATGTATTAATGAATGCCAAAAAACCATCACAAATGCCAACTTGTCCTTTGAGAAGAACAGCCACGCAAGCTACGAGGTTTCTTTTCAATTATGCACGCGGAATTTGTTTTCCAACTTAATTGATTTGCTTCAGCAGTTCACCTCAAAAGGTTTTCCACTCAGGCAAGAAATACACCATTGTGCAACACCCATGTCCTGCTTGATTACAGCAGGAGATTTAAAAGAGGAGTGGAGAAGTGAATTAAGCTACAGGAACTCACTCCTTTGCACTCCTGTCCTGTGTTTTTAAGATAAATTTTCTTAAACAAATGGACTATGGTCTCTGTCTTTAAACAAGACAGAAGAGAGAGGTGCCTGGAAGTAGAACACAGGACAGCACTGGTGACCCAATGAGACTTTTCTGCATTTATAGACACAAGCAGACTGATTACAAGCTGGTGAAGGGAGAAGTCCTGTGAGGAGAAGCTGAGGGAATTGGGTTGTTCAGTTTGGAGAAGAGGAGGCTGAGGGGAGACCTTCTCACTCTCTACAACTACCTCAGGTTATAGTGAGGTGGGTGAGGCCTCTTCTCTCAAGTAAATAATGACAGGAGAAGAGGAAATGACCTGAAGTTGCACCAGGGGAAGTTTTGATTGGGTATTAGGAGGAATTTATTTACTGAAAGAGCAGTCAGGTGCTGGAATGGTCTGCCCAGGGAGGTGGTGGAGTCACCATCCCTGGAGGTGTTCAAAAACCACAGAGATCAGGCACTTCATGACGTGCTCCATTGGGATGGTGAGGTGGTTTGGTTTTGTTGTTGATGGTTGGGTGCAGTGATCTTAGAGGTCTTTTCCAACCATGACAGTTGTGTGATTATCACCAGAAGTTGGGTAATAAGCTGACTACAGTTACAGTTTAGTACAGATACCATACAGACACCAAATGTCAAGGACATGCCCATGCATCAAACTGAAAATATAATCCAATGTGAGGGGATTGGAAAGAAACTTTCACCAAGGAGCCAGTGCATCATGGTATCCTAATTTCTACTGAAATGATCAATTTTATAGAATAAAGCATGACTTATATTTGTTAAGGCAAGGAATGGAATGCAAGATACAATGAGAAATCGATGGATTAATATTAATAAATGATAGATTCATAAAATGGTTTGTGTTAGTAGGGACCCTAAAGATCCTGTAGTTCCAACCCCCTGCCATGGGCAGGGACACCTCCCACTAGACCAGGCTGCTCAGAGCCCCATCCAGCCTGACCTTGAACACTTCCACTGATGGAGCATCCACAGCTTCCCTGGGCAGCCTGTTCCAGGGTCTCACCACCCTCACAGTGAAGAGCTTCCTCCTAATTTCTAAGCTAAATCTCCCCTCTTCCAGCCTGAAACCATTAGCCCTCATCCTATAACTACAAACCCTCATAAAAAGTCCCTCCCTGGCTTTTTTGTAGGCCCCCTTCAGATACTGGATAAACAAAAATAATATTGTAAAAAATACTATAGTAAAACTACACCCAACAGAGCAAATGAATTTTAACATGACACAAAATACAGATGGAACATTCTGAAGGAAACAAAATGTATTTCACATAAACCCACAACCGACCATAAATTAATGACTCCTTCTCTCTAATTGTTAATAAACCCATTTACCTAGATTAGCACCAAACCATCTTCAAGATGGCAAGATGTACTTTATCTGGACTTGCCCCAGAATATATATGCAAGTGATCAGGCTTGCCTCACCTAGCCACACAGCACGGTTACAGTATATATATATCTATGTGTGTGTGTATATATATATACACATGCATCAGCACTGAAGAGCTTCATTTTGTTATTTCCACCTTCTACTGAGCATCTGAAGAAGCATCTCTGAACCCAGCACCACGAGGAAAATTGTGGAAGAAGCAATTCAGATAGAAATATATCAAAATTGAAGCCATGAAAGGATAGAAGGTTTGCTTATTTATACTACAGAGAAATTCCATCTGGTTAGGCCATGGTTTTTTCCATGATATTTGTAGATCTGCCTGCCATCAGTCATTAATCAGCCTCGCAGCGTTTACAGGTAGAAGGATAACTCCTGACAGATACAGAAAACAGATTTAGAACCAAAGCAGAATATTATATAAAGCCAGCTATATAGATGCACATTTTAGCACCCTGGAGTGCATTTCCAAAAATAAACTACTCAAATGGATATCTTCCTAAAAAAGCTGATTGCATAAGCATAATTACACTAAACACAGGTACTTGCACTCGCTCTCTGCGTGCTATAAATAGCTCTGAGCTACATGACACTGCCTCATTCTAAAATGCTATTGTTCTAAGTTCACAATCACTCACAATCCTCTCAAAAAAGGCCGCCAGCCCTCACCGCTCGCCCAAGTAGTTTTCCTGACGTTGCTGAGAACACTGTTTCCCCCTTGCAACCCACGCTGATTATCTGAAGAAAAGACTTTTCCAGCAGTTAAGAGAGCTGCTTGATCACATCACTCTTTTGCTATTAATTGCCAGGATTCCTCTGCTTGCTTACAGAGTTTTAATTCTGTAACTCAACAATTTTTTCCTCATTTTGGGTAAGCTGGCTGAGAAAGGCACGTATTTCAGGATGCCACTTAGTAGAAGTGCTGGGGTGAGACCCTCTTCAGAAACCTTAAGCTGAGACCGCTGAGCAGATTTGAGTTGGATCAAAAGATCCCTAAAACCCTCCTGCCATGTAGTAGCTGAGGGAAGCCCCACCTGCAAGATGCACACTGGGGTGAGACTTAAGAGTTGGACTTGATGATTGTGAAGGTCTCTTCCAACCAGAATGATTCTAGGGGAATGTTGTGGGTTTTTTTCCCCCTCCTTTCTTGATTTTGGACATAAAATCCCATTTGCTGAATTTGTACAAAAAAAAAGGACTGGATTTCATCTTAGCAACAAGTAGAAAGCGAGCACAGAAAGTGCTTCTGAGGGGAAGGAGATGAACTGGCCATGCCAAGCACTAACACGTGGCACTGGTTACCAGTGCCAAGGCACCACTCAGACAATCTAAACACCACTGCAGACAACACAAACCCCATCTATTTTTCATGAAGCTGCTATATCCCTCAGACATGGGCAGCTGCCTGAAACAAATTCTGAGTTTTAATTCATCTGACCTTTAGGGGTTAAAATCAGGGCGCAAACCTAAGCCCAAGGAGGAAGCCCTTGTGTCAGCGGGGTGGTTTTGCTGCATGACGCAAGCGTGACAACGCTGTGGGAGGGGACCCTTTGCAAGAGATTTTGCTGACAGCAAGAGCTTTGGTTAGGAATGCAGGGCAGAGAAGAGCTGTAGTTTGTACTAATGCTGATGACAATCCAGATTATATCACTCCTTGGCTCCACTTCTGTGTGTTGCATGCAGAGTATGCAACTCTTCCTAGATGTGGTATACATAATGAGGAAGCTAACAAAAGCAAACCAGCTGCTATTACTTAAAGCTACTGAAACAACGACAGATTTCTGAGAAAATGCAACGGAGAGACAAACAAACAAACAGCAGGAAACCACCTGTGTGTTGTACTCAGTCTACGGCACCCAAAATAAGGTTCCTTCCGCTTCCTGTTGGGTATTTGTGACAAAGCTTATTTGATATTTAATCCCACAGGAGAAGACTTTGTTTTGCCCTGCATCTAGCTACTGAAAGAGGCAGCTATCCATGTCTCAGATATTGGAGGAATTCAGTAAAGATGCAGCTGTGAGACGATTCTACACCCAGTGAAATCACAGAGAGAATGGTGGGGGTTGGAAGGGCCCTCTGGAGATGCTCTGGTGCCACCCCCCTGCTCCACCCAGCAGGGGCACCCAGAGCAGGGGGCCCAGCAGCGCAGGGTCCAGGGGGTTGGGAATCTCTCCAGAGAAGGAGACTCCACAGCCTCTCTGGGCAGCCTGGCACAGGCTCCCACACCCTCACACCAAAGAAATTTCTTCTTATGTTCAGGTGACACTTTCTGTGTTCCAGTGTGTGCCCGTTGTCCCCTGTTCTATTACTGGGCACCACTGAAAAGAGTCTGGCCCCATCCTCTTGACCCCCATGGGCCCTTTAGCTGTTGATCAGCACTGATGGGATCCCAGGTCAATGCAGCAACCTCACCACCTTCCCTAAAATGAAACCAAGCACACTCTGCAATTTACTTTCAGTAGTCCAGCAAGCTGTGTGGAGGCTGCTGAATACATCATGCCTGCAGACTAAGTAAGAGGGCTTTTCCCAATGTGCTAAGAAATAGAAGACATGATTAAAATCCAGTATCATTATTACAAATTATGAGAGTTGAGAATAATGCTGCAAGATGTATCAGGCAGCTAGAAATGAAGAAAGAGATAAATATCAAAGAACAGACGATTTGGATAAGGAAGAGAAAATGCTGAACTAGGACTTATGAAACTCACATTACAGGAAAAAAAAAAAAAAGACACCCACAGGATAAGTACCTAACTATGGATAAGAGAAAATTATAACCAAGACATTATCTTCCTGGGGCTCCACAGGCACACAGAGAATTACCACAGACATCTGCTGAAATTGAAATTAGCCAGCTCAGTTACGGAGAGCAGTAGATCTGCTACGTAAAGGCTTCAGCACCTGAGCCCAGAAACCTGGCTGTGTTTAAGCTGCTCCTTTCTGCCCAGACACCCAGACTGGCTGGGGTAAGGGTGTGTTGGGATGGGCTGCAATTGCAGCCCTGGTCTGTGTCAAAAGATTCGAAGAGGCTGACAAGGAGCTGGCAAAAAGAAGAAATCCAGAAAGAGCTTCTGAAATACACGCATCAGAGGAAAGTTAAGACTCATGTCTCAGCTTCTTTACAGGAGACTGTGGAAGAAGAAAACTACAGCTATTATGAGCTGATTACAAACGTGACATCCCCCAAAAGGTTTTGCAACTATATATACTGTGAGCTTCGATCTACTTGTATTTAATTTACTACAGAATCAAAACAGTCCCATAAGCCAAAGTTAATTTAGGCAATGATATGAGAAGCCAGCATAATTTTCAAGAAATCTTCCTTTGCAATCACATCCCCATATGTTAATGTGACAGCTTTTTATAGATCCCTTTTTTAATTTACATACATGTTACAACTGACCCTCTCCAGATTAGATTTCATAACATCCCAGTAAAGAAGCATCTGTTCCAAGTTTCCCCTGCAGACAGCGGATTCGCCGCAACTATTACTCTTCTTAACTCGTGATTTGTTTTGTGTGGCTAAGAGCTCCATGCAATTATTTCCTAAGTGTGGCACCTCTGCTCTGGGTTTCGTTCGGTACAAACTGGTTCACAGCTGCCTTAGCGGTGAGCCGAGGCAGAAGCTGTAACTTGTGAGTGGGATGTGACGTCCAGCTTGGCTTCGCGCTGCTTCGCAGGCACGCTGTTTATTTCTTTCCATATTGCTGATAACACTGAGGTGTGTGTTTGAAAGGCCGACGAGGCATCCACCCGTAGTGCCTGCTTCGGCTTCCTCCCAGGGCCGGGGCAGGAAACGCGGTGGTTTTAGCACACGCAGCTCCCCGGCCCTTCCTAAGCAGAGTCAGCCCTGCAAAGGCCACGGACACGGCGGGCGTTACTAATTTCTGTCTAAGTGTGGCAGATTTGGTGAGAATAAACAGCAAAGTATTTGTACCAGCAGTTGCTAGCATTGATGAAATCACCGTTAGTTCTTGCTCTCCAAATTCTGCTTTTCTGAAGCCTAAAAAACACATAAAAATTCGAGCTGAAGACAAACTCCTTTCTTGTGGTTTATCAGTCTATAGTCTATAGTTTACTGTCTGGTTGATATCAGGGTGTTGGGTCACACCTGATAATCTTGGAGGTTTATTCCAGCCTCAGAAATTCTGTGATATTTATTTCCAATCAGAATTTCTTTTTTGCAGTTACAATGGTAGGAGCCATTCTAGCAAAACCAGACACAAGAACGTGTCACAGATGGCATCTGAATGGGCAAGAGATGGGTACTGGAAGAAGGAGGAGGACTGTCTGTGCAAGAGAACGGAGTGATAAAGTGAGGAGCTGACCCTGAGGTCTTTATTCAATAGAGAGCAGACAGACTCATGGCCCTATCTTCTTGTTGAACTTCATGGTAACTGGGCACCTGGATTCTCAGCTCAAGCAGCAACTGTGGATTCTGAGTTCATCTACAGGAATTGGCTACAGGCATTTGAAAACATTTCTTTATTGCCAAAAGATGAGCTGTTACCTTTTTCTTTCTGTATAAAGTGATAATTTCTACAAATTCACATAACAGAAGTTGAACACTCTTAGAAAGGGATTTTGGCACAAAAAAAAAAGATCAAAATACTGTCCTTAAAAAAAAGGCTAATGTCTGAATAGTTTACAAACACTTGTCTGAGAGTCCACATTTTTAGCATTACTGAGTAAGATGCTCGTGCAACAATCTTCAACAATTTACTGGTTTTACTTTCTTTTCTTAGCTCTTCCTACTCCCCATATTATATTCTATGTTGATTGCTCTTTTTTTTCCTGGCTGCAGCTTGCTGAAAATACCCCAACATGAACCTGGTGGAGCCCCAGCAATGCTGGGAGGGCTGGAACCCCTCTGCTGGGAGCCAGGCTGGGAGAGCTGGGGGGGTTCAGCCTGCAGAGGAGAAGGCTCCATCTGGGGAGACCTTCTGGGGGCTTTTCAGGGCTTCAAGGGGCCTGTCAGAAAGACAGGGACAAACCTTTTATCAGGGCCTGTTGTGACAGGACAAGGGGTGATGGTTTTAAACTAAAGAGGGAGATTTAGTCTGGAGAGAAGGAAGGTATTTCTTTACACTGAGGGTGGGGAGACCCTGGCCCAGGTTTCTACCATGGAAAGCTTCCAGGTGGGGTTGTCTAGAGCTATGAACAACCAGCCCTAATTGCAGATGCCCCTGCTCCGTGCAGGGATATTGGAACCAGAGAGCCTTTAAAGGTCCCTTCCGAATCAAAACATCTATGACAAAAATATATTACTGGTGGGTCAGACCAGGTTACAGCTTCTCTTGACATCAAAGTCTATTAAACTCAGAATTTCAAGAAGAATCAGAGAGTCATTCCCTGGCTGTATACAGGATCCGTGCCATGTTTGACATGCCCACCCATATCATTGTTCTTTCCAAACTCCAGTGCTAGCTTGAGCAACAGTTCCCTCAGCCAGGGGGAACAATCCAGGCAGGTGCAGCAGGGAGATAAGAAGACAGGTAAGGGGGAGGTAAGCCACAGGACAAGCGGAAACGGCCTCAAGTTGTGCCAAGGCAATCTTAGATTAGATATTAGGAAGAATTTCTTCCCCTGCAGGGCTGTCCAGGGCTGTCCCAGGCTGCCCAGGGCAGGGGTAGAGTCCCCTTGACCCCTGGAGGGGTTTCCAAGCCGTGGAGCTGTGGTGCTGAGGGCCAGGGGTCAGTGCTGCCCTGGCAGTGCTGGG
>VWZY01007469.1:279234-299062 GCA_013399075.1 Chloroceryle aenea | reverse complement strand
GGAAACGGCCTCAAGTTGTGCCAAGGCAGGCTTAGATTAGATATTAGGAAAAATTTCTTCCCTGCAGGGTTGTCCAGGGCTGTCCCAGGCTGCCCAGGGCAGGGGTGGAGTCCCCGTGACCCCTGGAGGGGTTTCCAAGCCCCCCGTGGAGCTGTGGTGCTGAGGGCCAGGGGTCAGTGGTGCCCTGGCAGTGCTGGGTTAACGGTTGGACACAATGATCTGAAAGGGCTGTTCCAACCAGAATGATTCCGTGATTCTAAGAGGGACTCTCTGCACTCAAGAGTCCCTTTGTGCCAGTGCTGACACGACTGGCACTGATGTTTGCATTTGTCTTTATGTGCCTATTGTGTACTAATCCCATCTAACCCTTTTTTGCATAGGCTGCTATTGTAGGGAAATCAGATTATCTGCCTTTCTCAGGCTGACATCCTTTTTCTCAAGTCACTTTTTCACAGCTATTTGCATGTACTGTACGAGCAACAAAGACTCTCCCATTCTCCAGGCTCCTGAAAAGAGAAACCCCAACAAATTCAAACCCCACAGTTCTTTAAAGTGCACGTGCCTGCAGAAGCAACGGAGGAGGCATCACCTGAGCAGATGGTTTTCAGGAAGAAGGGAAGCAGCCTTATTTTTTTATTCTCTTTTTTTAAACTATCAATTAAAATGAAAGCTTTCAATACCTTTTTTAACCTTCGTACAGGTTGTGTCTCAACTGCTTGAGTAACAATAAACTGATGCTATTAACTGAATATAAGCTTTCGTGCCACGGGTTTAGCAAGTGATTTTAAGTAATAGATAGTCTTGAAAATACTGACTTAAAATATATTTGTGCCTTCAAAAGCATACGGACACATGGAACCCAAAGTAAAAGTTAACCCCTGAAAGGTTCACGAGTATTTACTCAGGTTAATGTGTAATTTCTGAGGACAGCTGCATTTCCTGCACAACGCCCAGAAAATAATAACAATATTTGTCATGAATGGGAAAACCTCACAGTCTGATTCATGTGTAGAAGTGTTAGCTCGTGTTGCTCTTTGCTTACTGACAAGCAACACCTCGCAGGCTGTGAGGCAGCGCTTCCGCAGCAAGGACATCCCCTCTGCAGACAGCTGCTGTATCTCTGGACCACGGTTACTCTTGTCAAGAGACAAAACCATCAAAATAAAGGTTTCTAAATAAAACACCTAACGATAAGGGCTGCATCAAGCCAGACAATGGGACACCAGGAAACACGGAATTCTTATTACGCTCCCGTGTTTGCAAAATAGGAAAATCTCCTAAGAAACACCCAGTTGGTAAATTGGTGCATTTGCTTCTCGCGTGAGACTTTGAGTAGGGTTGTTTTTTTTTTGGTACCTGAAGCTTGTTTTTTTTTGACAGCGCCCTTGTTTTGTTTACAGCACATTGCTGGGATACTCCCTTTGATTCAGCCTGACACACGTGACGCTCCGCCGGCTTCTGTTCTGCAGTGCTGCTGCTGCTGCACTAAAAATAGCTTCCGCTTGCTTTGGCTCTCCATCTAATTTATGGAAACTCAGAGAAAAGAAGGCCCCTGTTAGTGGGTGAGCGACGTACGATTTTGCAGCTCGTTGCTGTTAATCTCCCCTCGGTCTCTGGAAACCCGTGGCTGGAAATTGAAAATTTAAGTCCGCAGCTAACAATGCTTGGGGGGAAGAAGATAAGGCTTCACATCTTGCATTTATTTTTAAGGTGGTTTACAACTAACTTAACTGAAAATGTAGAACAGTCGGACTACGTTGTGTAAAAAAGCCCAGCATTTAGAATAGAAATGGATGAAAGGCTCTCAGTGCCCACACTCATTTAGGGAAAGTGCTGTGAGGATTTTCTTAATTAGTTTACGAATTACAGTGAGTGACAAACCTCCTGTTGGCTTTAACAGCTTTCAGATGTTCTATATAAACTTCCTCGTGGTGCCACAAAGGTCATGCCATAAGTACATCCTTTGAGAAATGCTGATTTTACAGACTTCACCACAAAACCTGCCTCTGTGGGAAAGAATATTTTGCATGCATACCTCAAACCAAATCTGACTTCTATCTTTCTCTCAAAAAAATCAAAGTTTACGTTAAAATTCAAACACTGAAGCAAGTTCAAGTAAGAGGTTGTTTTTCTTTCTACAAAAGAAGAGGGTTTAATTTTCTGTAGTGGTATTTTTCAGATATTCATTTGTGGTACCACGTCTGGGATTGTCACCA
The DNA here is from genome assembly GCA_013399075.1 of Chloroceryle aenea. Classification (NCBI taxonomy): domain Eukaryota; kingdom Metazoa; phylum Chordata; class Aves; order Coraciiformes; family Cerylidae; genus Chloroceryle; species Chloroceryle aenea. The sequence goes on along the minus strand of VWZY01007469.1, from coordinate 296,846 downwards.
GCTGAGCTGGAGCTAGGTTCAAGTGAAAACTGAACCAGAAACAGGGATGGCACAGGTCTGGTATCTGTATTACTGCACTGTTTGCTCAGTGGCTCCAGTCTGAGAAGACTGGAATGCTAAAGAAATAAATAAAAATCCCCAAACTGAAAAGGAAGGCCTTGTTTTCTTGAAAAGATTTTAGGGTGACTAATGATAAGGAATTTGGGATTCAGATTTTATTTCAGATGTGAATGTTTAAGTTAAGGAAACTTCAGGTGGAAATCAGCAGCACAAGCAGAGAGACTTTTCAAGGCTTTAATCCTGTAAAATAACCCAGCATCTAAACTGGCTGGCTTTGGCCAGAAAGGCTCCCTGCATAAATTTAGTAGTCTGTTTGCAAGCTATCAATTTAAGATTGGTATCTAAACTGTTATCCAAGTAGGGACATTACTTAGTAACTACCATGTCTAAAAAGGAATTTTCATAATTCTCAAGAGAGGTTATGATTTATTGACCAAAAAACTCCAACAGAATCCTGAAACCAGTTTAGGCCGGCTACAGTTAGCTGCTTATGAGCTACAGGACTCAGCAATGGTCACAGGGAGTCTCTATCACCCTATCCACACAAAAAATACTGTGCTGCTTTACCGTTAAAAGGTCTTTAATTGAACAATTATTGACTTCAATATGTCTTTTAGGCAAACCATTTTTGTCCATCCCGCCGTGGGGGGAGGAAAAAGGACAAACAAAAGCTGGTCGTGTGCATACGTGTTTGGAAAAAGGTTTGGTCTCAGAGAGGAATGAAAAACAGCAGCTCTGCAGCAGGTTTTGTATGTAACTGTGTGTGAGGGAGAGGGAGAGGAAGAGATGAGGAAATGGTGTGATTTAATACTGGCCAGAGTGTCATCTTCCTTTCTACCCTAACTGTTCAATTCTTTTCTTTTTCAAGGAGTTCAGACCAGAGCTTTAAAAGCCCCTTTGTGTATTTGCGGGTCTATAAACACAAAATTCTGGTTACATTCCTAATTCTGAACATGTATTGAAAATGCCTGGTCTATCTCCAACCCCAAATCAGTTCGATAGCATTCAAACCAATGTTGCAGCCTGGCACTTGTTGCCTTCCCAGCCTCAGCTTTGTGCCGATAGAAGTGTGAAGTACAAAGTCCTGCAGCCTTGCCCATGATTGCTGGAAAGCAAAAGAGGGATGGGGATGCAGATCGAAGGTCTTGAGCTCAGAGGAGGAGAGCGAGCAGAAGCAGCCATCCCTTTAAAGATCTCACACCCTGCATCTGGGCTAACAGCCTGTGAGCTGGGCCCTGCCTTAATGGAATTGGGAACGTTACATAAGTGCTTGATAAACAAAGCAGGCAGCTCGAAATGAGATAACCCTGCCGTGGGTATATTCAGCTGACTACTAACTTGGATTCCCAGCTCATATGCTGCGACTGTGATAAAGAAAATGGTAAATACCAACCTCTAAAGGCATTCTTGGTTCCTTAAGGACCCCTCTGTTTTTAACGCCGTGTGCGGGGTGAACACGTGAAGGGTTTAAATATGGGCAGATTGCAGTTTTGATTTCCTTTTTCCCTGATGAATAAAATGGTTGGCAATACAGGAAGCGTTGCAAAACCGTTTTCTTACCTACCCAGAGCTCCCCAGGATGGGCCATGTCTTTTACATGCACCTTTAAAAACATACCACAAAGCAAATGGTACTTCTCAGCTTTGCAAAGGTAATTCCAGACAATAATTAGGGTGGAAGTTGCCAGGCACATTATCTAAATATCCCACTGCATAAAATATACTTACAACGTCATGAAAGATCCCAGGGAAAAACTCAAAACACAATCTCTAATGCAGATCTTTCCTGGCCAGGTGAGAAACATTTAAAACCATGTTAACTGCATCTACTCTTTTATTGCAGAATGAAAGCAAAAGTGTGAAAATAAAGGCTGTGTAAATAAAAGGATGAAAGCACACTGACCCAGCTTTGCATTGATAAGCAATGCTCCAAACCAGTGTATTTCTAGGCAATTAAAAACCTACTCTTCAAAAAGTTTGCTTATACCTTAATACAAAAGCCTGCTGCTCCAGAAGAGCAGTTAGAAAAGCCAGGGAAAAGGAAGACTGAATGCAAGGGAAATGCTGATAAACCCTCCCCCCCAACCAAAATGAAACAAACCAAGAACCCCAAATGAGATTTTAAACACAAGCTACACTTCTAGAATCGTTATCGTAGCTGTCCTAAAAATACACACCAAAATGCTCACTGCTGCTATCTGAAGCTCCCTTCTGCTGGGCCCTCTTCCTCTCGAGCAAACAAAGCTGTGGCAATAGTTAAGTTTTCCTCCAGCTTCCCCTGTGAACGAGATCCACTGGTGGATATAAGTGGTCAACCACTGCCACCAGTTCTACAAACTTCCACCTTTCTCCAGCCCTCTTTGTTGTCTTGCCTTCTTATATTTCTTATATTTTTTAACAGCACATGTCAGTATTTTTGATAACTCCTCAGAGGGGCAGCTGTAACTCCTCACCCATCACCACCTCAGGTCAGCCAGGAGGCATCATCCAAAAGTGACACATTTCTTACCAAGTCTGGAAGAAAAAGATAATTCTGATCCTTCACATTCACTCTGATTGCATTTGTCCTTTCTCAAATACTACAACTCTTTTAGAACCACAATTTTTGGCTGCTCTGCACTAAGAAAATGGGAAGCGTGTTCTCCCAGCTGTCTCATGAAGCAGTGCTTCTGCTGAAGACAAGTTTTCAGGGATTTATTTTTTTTTTAATTAGGAAAAAAAACACCTAGATTTTTATGCACATGTTCCTAACTAATGGAAGGAAATTGCTTGCCATGAGATTTATCTTGTAGCTACACAACATGCCGTGGAGCCATCTGGTCATCCACTGTAGAGTTGGGGTTGGTGAAGCAAAGCAATATGGAGAAATACTCAACCACCTCCCTCCTTTATTTAAGAGATTGCATGCCTTGGTTTATCTCAGGCTCAAGTATGGAAAGAAAGAGAGACCAAATCTCTCTCTGTATGCAATTCCGAAGGCCTGCCATGGGTCATCTGATCACCTGCACCAGGATGTGTGAGGAAGGAGGTTTTGAAATGATGTAAAGGTTCCTCAAATGAAAAAAAAAAGCTATTTTTTACTGTAAATAAATCAAGAGGCAGGATCCAATTCTGCCAGTGATCAGGCAGCGATGGTCTCACTGGGCTTGGCACTCGGGAGGCCGCACCTTGAATACCAGGTTCAGTTTTGGACCCTGCACTCCACAAAGGCCATTGAAGCGCTGGAGTGTGTCCAAAACGCGACGAAGGTAGCGAAGGATCTAGAACACAAGTTGTGTGTGGAATGACTGAGGGACCTGGGGCTGTTCAGCCTGGAGAAAAGGAGGCTGAGGGGAGAACTTCTGGCTCTCAAAAGCTCCCTGACAGGAGGATGGACCCAGGTCAGGGTCAGTCTTTTCTCCCAAGAAACAAGCNGGCATGATTTACGCTGGGACCACTCGCTGCGTGACAAAGAAAACAGCGTAAGCCTCACCAGTGGAAAACAAGTTTACGTTAAGAGTTGTTATCATTATTTATTGCTTTCCTTCCCAGCTCTGTTGGATCACCAACAAAATATGTAGATCTTTCTCTAGCAGTTTTTCAAACTGCTAGAGAAACTGTTTTTCAACTGGGAGAAAATACTTATTTTAAGAGGTTTAAGTATAACACGGCAGTGAACCCCTACGCTGTTTGTGTTCCTGCACTGAAATGGATTCCCCTATAAAAGTGAAAGCCACTCAAAAGAGATTTTTCAAAGGTCAGCTCAAGCAACGGATCTAATTAAAAAATAAAAAGTAGACTGAGCCAGCTTAAAGAAAGGGTATTTCTGAACCACAAAACAAAGGAAATAATTCGTGCTCTAATGATAGGCTTTTCAATTCTCAGGGAAAGTGTTTTTTCTTTCCCAAAGTCCTCTCTTCTCCTCTAACTGCAAGAGATTTTGCTGCAGTGTCTGCAGTAGACGGGGCAAACAGGAGGATGCAGAGAGTGGTTGCACAAGCTGCATGAGGAGAGAGTGCAAGGGGGCTGCTCCACTTCTCTCAGGCATAGAATCATTGAATTGTTTTGGTCGGAAGAGACCTTCAAGATCATTAAGTCCAATCATTAACCTAACACTGTCAATCCCACCACTAAACCATGTCCCTCAGCACCTCACCTACATATCTTTTAAATGCTTCTGGGGATGGGGACTCCACCACTGCCCTGGGCAGCCTGGGACAGCCCTGGACAACCCTCTCAGTGAAGAAGTTTTTCCTCATGTCCAACCTAAATCTCCCCCAGCGCAACTTGAGGCCGCTTCCTCTTGTCCTTGTTGCTTGGGAGCAGAGCCCAACCCCAGTCTCCTGTCAGGGAGTTGCTGAGAGTGAGAAGGTCTCTCCTGAGCCTTCTTTTCTCCAGGCTGAACAACCCCAGTCCCTCAGCCACTCCTCAACAGACTCATGCTCTAGATCCTTCCCCAGCTTCGCTGCCCTTCGGACATGCTTCAGCAAAGAGCAGGAGAAATACAAAAGGTCCCCTCCACAGCTTGTGGGTGGGAAAGATGACTGAGTATGATCTTCCAAGGCCTTGTCTGCACTAGAATAAGCCATTCTGGAAAACATTCTTGGGAAGGGCCTTTGTATCAATGCAGCCAATACTGATGAAGGGTGTGAGTCTTCTCAAGCTCCTCTTCTAATAAAACCTTAAGAGAAAAAGCCAAGCCTTTCTGTGAGGCCCGGTCCACCCGGGTCTATTGCTTAACGTTCCCAAAAAGGACAGATGGCAGATGAAATTGTAATAGAATTTAGTCAGCAGGAAACCAAATAGCACATATAATCTTAGCAGTCTGTCCTACAGAAGGACGCTCCCTTCAGACCCTGCCTACCTGTGCTGTATTTATTCCTGTATTTGTTCTAAATTGAATAACCACGGATTAAATAGTGTTATCCATTTTAGGGGCAGAAGATCTCATCTAGCAGTTCAGAGCTGTCTGAGCTGTTAGATGGTCCCTCTCCTTTAGGCTGCTGGAAATCACAGTGAACAGCCCCGGCGTGAACTCTCCTGCGAGAGATGGTGGTTTTACTGGTCTGCTGCCTTCACTGATGCTTCCAAAATGCAGCCTGAACTAGCTGCTGGGTAGCCTTGTAAAGACACTATTCTTTGGTGAGTTAAACACGTGTGGGTGCTTGGCTCCTCTCAAGTATCCTCCATGAAAGATGCTCGCTCGATCAAGAGGAGCAAAGCATCCTAACTTTGGCCGGCTTTATTACATTTGTTTCACACAGTCTAAAGCAAACAACTCTCAAAGTCATTACTGGAAAATATCTATTTTAATATCTGCATTGTTCCCAACAGTCTTATAAGCATTAACATTAGTCATGGACGTACCACATTTAAAAGCTCTTTGGTGTATGTGTTTCACAATGAACAGCTTGGATTTTGTCTACGCTTGGCATACAGTAAAAACACATCGACTACTGAGCAGAGTTTTACTGTTAGTGTAGGTAGGGAAAATGGTACTTAATGACGTTTGAACTGGTCACAGTTTACACAGTGGTCCTTAATGCACCTTACAGACAATATCATTGGTTCACTGTTTCCCAGTGTGGTGTATTTTCCCAGTTTGGACAAAGAGTTGAAGCCAGTTTAAGGAAAAAATTTCCTCAATCATTTTCTAATTTCCCCCTCCTCTTTAGGGGATCTTGCAACAGCCTGTGCATCACAGATGAGGTAAGCTAGTTACACTGCTTAACTCGTGTCCTTCATTCTAGTGGAAATATTTTTCTAACAACTTGAAAGCATCTGCCATAGTAAACACACAAAGAAACAAAATCATAATGTGGAACAAAAAGATTTTGGCCCCATTCATTTTACATTAATTAAATCTGGTTAGTTAGATTCATATCCCAGTTCTTATGAACTTGAAATCTGGTCTCATCTAAAGCTGTACAGAAAGGGAGCAGAATTCACGGGATGTGTTGTAAAGAGAGAAGGACCAGATCTGCATCTGTACCAAAGACTTTCCAGGAAGTAATGAAGCTGAGCTGATATTTCTAGACAGAATAATGATGTCTTTGGGAAAGAGAGGCACTAACAATTACTCCACAGCAATCTAAGACAACCCAATACCTGTGACTGCCTTGTACTGAAAAAGCCCATGACGCCTCCACAATAACCTTTAATATCAACCACACAACAGCTTTTACAAGGTCTTGAGGAAGGCACTGCCCCTTTTTTAGTTGACAAGATAGGTAAGCTGAAAGACATGGAGGAAGTACCCAAAGGCCAAACCAGGTCATGCATTCTCCAGTAAAGCTACATCTCAAAGCTTTTTCCTGATCTAGCTTGTCCTTGTGCTTTCTCTGAGTAAATAAGGAAGAATAAGTCCTAAGAAACTGAAATAATGCATACCAGATACCAAAAATCAGCATGAGACGTGATTACAGCCTGCTGCGAGCAGCTCACAAATGGAGGAGGATTCAAACAATAGCACATGCTCTGTGCTTTGGACATTGAGAATTCCCTTGACTCCTGCTCTGATGAGCAAGCTATTGAGAAACACTGACATTTGGGCAATAAAAAAAACACACACCAAAAGAACATTGATTTCCCAATACAACTGCCATTGTAATTTTCCTAGCTGTAAAGTGATTCCCTCCCTGTCTCCACTGCTGACTTGTCACAGCTCCTTCACCAGGGCTGACAAGAGGCCATTCACATCGCTGTGCATTGTGCTGCACACTTTCAGACTGACCCTTAGAAAGGCATCCAACTCCATCTCGAACTACCAACAAGGAAAATAGAAACCAACTTGCCCTGGTTTCTGAAGGAGAGAGAAAAAAAGGAAAAAAATGAGGAGGAATGCTTTCAATTTAGTATCATTCTTCACAAATAAAATAGCCAAAAGATCCTCAAACCTGCATGATTTCACTAAATGGGCTTACCAACAAGCCTGATTTAAACCAGACAAATCAGATAAGATCAGTGAAAAAAACAGCTTCCATACTCTTTTATCTTACTGTAATCAGACGACTCACACCACCAGAACAAAAATCAGCCTTGAGCTTTGGGAACAGAATACAATGCAACGTGAGCACAGTCATTCTAAGAAACCCAAACCAATTTACCTCTAATTCAATCTTGCACAAGAACAGAGAGTCATGCAGTGACCTGGAAGGATTTTTGGTTTTTAAAATGGAGAAACACTGCTGCTTGCAATATTCTAGGAATACGCACAGTACTGGAGGATCATAATTGATTCCAAAGTCTGCAGAATGTCTCCAGTCTTAGCTGACTACAGTAAGAAGCTGCAGATCTGGCTCTGTACCACACCTCAGCATATTCCTCTGAAAGCCATGAACCCCAAAATATCTTGAGTTAGAAACTAAACAACAATGAAACACAGTCCCAGGCTGCCCAGAGAGGTGGTGGCTGCCCCATCCCTGTCCCCATTGCAGGGGAGGTGGCCGGGGCTCTGAGCACCCTGCTCTGGTTGCAGATGGCCCTGCTCAGTGCAGGGGGGTTGGACCAGACGAGCTTGAGAGGTCCCTTCCCACCCAAACAATTCCATGATTCTGTGAGGGATGAAGAGGCAGACTCCCATTTAGTGCTGCAGCCAGGCAGTGGGGGGAGGAAGAAAAGGAAAGCAGCCTAATTCTGGAGCCCCCTTCACCTTCTTGAGTTGGTAGAAGACCTGGAAATCGTGACTTTGGGGAGAAATATTCTATATTGCCTGCACATGTGTAACACCCCCCTGTGGCTCACACAACTGTATTATATGGAAAAATGTGGAATTTTTAATGAAGAAAACTGAGACTGGCAAGTCACTCCTAGCTCAGAGCACCAGATGAGGTATGCAGATGAGTGAGTCACTGGTCTGAACCTGCAACTGCACCACATTTAGCCCAGAGGAGAGATGCTTTGAGCAAGGCCTTGAGTTTAAACACGTGAGCAGCTCCAGGGAAGACATGTGAAACCCAACCTGGAGCCCCAACACAGAACCAAAAAGACAATGAAACAGCCATGAATGAAGGGGAGCACCAATTCTGCACAACCAGTCACCCCTGTTGAGCCACACACCGCCTGCTGTCACATCCCCTGTCACTCAAAATCTTCCAGTGATGATGGGAAGCATTTTTATTGCTTTTGCTGTTGTTAAGTTACTGTCACTTGTGCCTTGTGACAGGACGAGGGGCAATGGATTCAAGCTTGAGTGCAGGAAGTTCCACCTCAACATGAGGAAGAACTTCTTTACTGTAAGAGTTGTAGAGCATTGGAATAGCCTTTGCAGAGAGGTTGTGGAGCCTCCTTCTCTGGAGCCTTTCCAGCCCTGTCTGGATGCATTTCTGAGTGATCTGCCCTAGTTTTGTCCTGCTATGGCAGGGGCATTGAGCTCGATGATCTTTGGAGGTCCTTTCCACCCCTTAACATTTTATGATGCTGTGATTCTCTAAATGTGTTAAAAGTTAATCTGATTCTGTGCATTTCTTTCCTTCACACTCCTTATTGACCTCCAGAGCATAACAAACAGAAGATTAATTTCAGTGCCTTCTTCTACTTTCACTCTGAGAAACAATTAGGATTTGATTATTTCACCTCTTAGCAAGAGAGTTAAATTCACACATTCCTCAAAACTGAGCTCAAGTGCTTCATCCAGCTGGTCACTTCAAGATTTAAGAATTTCAGCTGAGGCCATATAAGAAATGCTCTTTTCAGGTGAAAAGAGTATTTCACACAAATAAATATTTAAAAGGATTATGGCTCTAGAAAGTTTGGTTCCTGAAACCAGGTTCTACTTTTCACTTTATTTCTGCAAGGTTGCAATCACCTGAGAAGGAGACACATTACCCACTTACTTTTAAAATATATAAAAGCAGAAATGCATATAGAACTTCATCTTTGATTTGTCAATAGTTTGAATATTTATGCACGCTGTGCAATATTTGAGAATTTTTCCAGCATACTTCAGGAGAGTTTCTGATGGAGTCTTTTTGCTTGAGAATCATGAAGCCAGAATGGATTTAGTAAAAACTGAAAACATCTGTTCTGAAAGAAATGCCCTTTCCTCCCCTTTTTCTCCTGTTGGTATATGCTTTGGTTACATCAAAAGGATGCATACTGTTGTATGTAAAGACCTTGGGATCTTCTCTATTGCTATGTTATCAGCTGTCCTGTGGAAACAACCTGCAGTGTAGGGTGGGAGGGCCAAACACACTGTACAGAATCCTCGCAGGCTCTGAAATGCCCGCAACACTCTCGAGGGTTTCCATCTGCCATCCTTTCTCTCTGGGATTTACAGCTGACTCCTCGCAGAAAGCAGAGCTGTTTCGGAACCTATGGAGCACTGATTGTACTGCTGAGGTTGGTCTAAAATGAAAAGAAGTCTTTTCCCTTCTTTCCTCTGTTTTTCCCCCTGTAAACTCAGTTTTGTGGTTCCTCTGGAAACAGTGCCCTCTCTGTCATGCACACCCAGCTCTAGCACTTATCAAGCAAATCGCTCCATATGACATTCTCTTCCTTCATCACAAGCTATGAGGAAGGAGCCACACGCCCAGATAGAATGCAATGGCCACAATAAGAACTATGTAGAAAGCAGACTCCTATCAAGATACTTTTTACAGACCAATAAAAAGAGCCTCCAACTGTGTTATGGACAATAGAAAAATATAACTGCATTACACTATACAAATGTGAAGGTAATTTCAAAGTTAGGTCAGATGAGTCTGATAATGGTCTGCTCCCTAATGATGCAGTAAAAAAAAGGATGCAGGAAAAAAAAAATCACATAGAATTTCAATGTATAAATGCAAAGTTCACTGAAAAAAATGCTACAGTGCTCTCTAGTCTTTCCAGATACATGGTAATTTCCCAATGAACAGCCCTGCATTCTGCCTATGTAGATTACATTAAACAGAAAAGTATGAAATGAATTAAAAAAAGTCAAAGGAGGCTCAGGAAAAGTAGACAGAATAAGCCAGTGTTAAGTATTCCAGAAGATATGTTAACATCACTGTGACTCCTGAGGCATTATCTGTCTATCTCAAGAGCCCAGAGGCCTGTAGCAGCAAATGGTCCAGAGTATCTGTGAAGAATAAAACAATGAAGAAACAAAACAGGAGAAAGCAAAGAAATGGATCTGCAGCTATTATCAGTAAGTGGAGAGAAGAAAGGGAAAGATGTCAGCCAACAAATTTAGATCCACAAATCAGTCATAGGTCTGTGCACTGGAAAAGATGGAGAAGGCCAATGCAAATAAAAGCCAGCCATGCTGGATTCTGCTCACAAGACTCCTGGTCAATGTTGCAGTAAGTGCTGCACATGTCTAAGGCAAAACAGCTCCAGAAAAGAAGCAGGGTTTATGCTGAAATCTCTCCAAAAGAGTGTGATAGGAAGATAGGCCTCTCTCCATTTGAAGAGAAAAGATGGTAAAACATTAGCAATTCCTGTCCAGGGCTGGAGAAGCCAAAAGCCAGCAAGCCCCCTAAGGAGTCAAGATCTTTCACAGGTTTTCAGGGACTTCTACAGAGGTGCCTGTAGAGCACTTGTCCATCATTTTTGTGGTGGGCTTATCCACTGCTTTCAGGCAATAAGATGCCTGTTAAAAGAGAATCCCCTGCCCCAGTGCTCTGAGGTTCACAAAAAAAGATAACTCCAATAATCAATCCTATCAGAGGCAGAATGAAACTAGGACTTTCCACTTGGAAAACTTCTATTTTTCCTCCAGAAAAAAAAAGTGTAGTTGTGCTCCCAGCCTAAGAGCACAGAAGATACCCATCTTCTGGAGCAAATGAGGCTAGACAAGAGAAGAAACCTGTCTTGCTTCTGAGGAAAGACACTTGTTTTAAACTCATCACACAGGCTGAATGGTTCAGAAGATAAAGATTTTGGGACTGTCCTTCAATTCCTCCCTTCCTAAAGAAATTCCCAGAATGCCTATAGAAGATTGTCCTCTGGATTTCTTTTTTCTTCTTTGTTAGAGGTGTTTATTGATGTATTTTACTTTTTGTGGTCTTTGGCCATAAATTTCTGGTAACTTCACAATATGAGTAGTTATCTAATGTTTATTGTACCTGCCTTTTAGCCAGGCTAGCTAACTGCTTGGAATGTAGCTGCACATTTATTCATGTTTCTGAACATCTGCCTGTGCTGTGCTCTTCATATAGAATCACAGAATGGTTTGGGTTGGGAGGGATCTTAAAGACCACCCAGTTCCAACCCCCCGGCTGTGGGCAGGGACACCTTCCACTAGACTGGGTTGGTCAAAGCCCCATCCAACCTGGCCTTGAAAACTTCCAGTTATGGAGCATCAACAACTTCCCTGGGCAGCCTGTTCCAGGGTCTCACCACCCTCACAGTGAAGAGCTTCCTCCTAATTTCTAATCTAAATCTCCCCTCTCCCAGCCTGAAGCCATTACCCCCTGCCTCTGAAGAACCTCTCAGCTTGACCTGAGACCCTACAGATGTCAGCTGCCTACAAACTATGGAGGAAAGGGCTGAGTAACCAGTGGATAATGCAAGCTAAAACTAACAAAAAACCAAACCAGCAAGACTTCCATGTAGACTCTTAATAGAAAATGAAACCAGGGGAAAATTACTGACTACATTTGACCTCTGGTTGTTTCTTTTCCTCAACTGTAGTAACAATGCTGATGTAATGACCTATAGTTTACTGTGATTACTTCATACCTGGGCTTGTCAGTTCTGTAGAATGTAGCAAAATGATTGTTCACTGGCATCTGTCCCTAAAAAAAAGGTTTTCAAAGCAGAATCCAGTATGCTCATGGAGAAAATCTAGTTTATGGCAAACTTGTGGAGAAAAAAAGGTTCCATGATCTTTACAATGTCAGGTACCATACCAGATAAATAAGTTCCTTTATCAGCAGAGTTTAACTCCACATTCCCTAAAAAGCATAAAACCTTGTGGCAATAGTGCTCTTTAACACTCTACTGCTCTTTGACAAACTATTTTTTTACTAATCACTGTAGCAGTGTTGGCAACTACAGGTCTGACACAGTTGTGCCAGTAAATAAGCAGCGGCCAAGAAATTACACCCATGCTGATTGTTAAACTTCTTTGTAATGTGGTTGGAAAGAGACTGAAACCAGAATAATTATTCAAAGCTGTACTATTGCACTTTGAGGATGCTCATGTTCAGAGTGCAGATCTTCCCAACCCCAAACAGAGGAAAGGCAGGGAAGCCTTGTTTTACAAAGGCAGAAAGTGGCAAGGAGGAAAAGCAGGGGGTCAAGAAACAGTCAGCAGACTCACAGCAGGAAAATGTGCTTCCATATTATTTTGCTATTCAGTTCAATTAATTACTCTGATAAAATATATGGAAAAAACAAATTAAAAAAAACCCCATCCTCTGTAAATGTTCATGAAAGGAAAGCAGAACTAAAAACTGTTCTCAGATACCCAAGGAACTAATTTCCAGTCTCACCTTGTCCTGCATCAACAGTGGAGTATAACTGCTTATGATCATCTTTTTTTGATGACAAATTAAGGTCTTATCAGGCTAGTAGTAAAATGAGGAAACCCCTTATTTTTGAACCAATTCTAGAACAAATGAACTTCCACAAATTCTATTCTGGAAGACAGTTATGTGGTGTGTCCATTAAGCAGGGTGTCTGCTGATACATTCTGTACATACTTTCTTTTCCACTGCTTAATTCAGGCTCAAATTAAACTTTGTGTAAAACCCCACCATTATAACAAACACTTCTAATTAAATCAGAAAAAAAGGACTTTTACAACAGACACAACTGAGACAGTTCCTCTGAAGTCAAATAAACGTTTTAAAAAATTCTGGCAGCATCATTGTTGTCTTGTATTAAAAGTGAACAAAATTAACTTGAATTTAATTACGAGAAGTAGAGACGCCCTTAAACTGCTCAGTCTCAACAGTCTGAGTTACCTTAAACTTGGGATTACAATCAAACTGACACAAACCACGACTCTATTTTGGTTTAGTCTGTGGTGTAAAATTACTTTTTCAAGCATAGGTGCTTAGCCTTTCCATTTTTCCAACACAGTAGAAACCATATTTTATTTTCTTATTTCTTCACTTCTGCATTCCACCAACTTTCTTTTTTTTTTTTTACTTTAAATCTGTTGGTACAGCATTCATTTAGAAAAACACCACCACCCAAACCCTGGCCTCTTGTAGATCTTAACATCAACAAGGCTGTGTACATATATTAGTGCAGAGGAGCCCGTGCATGCAGTGTCTGGCCAGTCAGTTGTTCCTTGAGGAATAAATACGAGTCTTGGCTTTTCTTTATCCTCTGCTGTGAAACTATCTACTGGAAAAAAGACAAGCTGACCATCTCTAAGTCAAAAAATTCACGTGGCATTTAAGGGAAGTGTAAATAATTTGATAGTGCCCCACAGAACCTGCCATTAAATTTTCAGGGCTCTTCTTTCTTATTTTAAGCATCCAACTTACTGCTATTATACAGTTGTTGTAGTCGACTCAATTTATTCTGTAAACAAGTGTTTCACAGTAGGTTTGCTTTAAAGCAACAGAATGTGGAACACACTTTTCTCTAGAGCATAGTAAAAAAATATCCCACAGAAAAAACCTCTGTGTTACATAATGAGCTTATTAATAGGCTAACATATTCTTTAACCAACTGTTCCCTCTCTCCGAGAGCACGTACACGCTCGACAAGGAATTGTAAGTGAACAGCCTGAATTAAGTTCCGTATCAATCCACAGGAGCTGGAGAAATGGAGTAAATAGAAGGGACTCTTAACGTTCCCTGGCATATAATGAAGCTGACTGTGGTCATAGTTTACTCTTTCTCCCACGCATACGCTGGAAGAGTCCTAAACCAAGAACAGCGTATAAATAACACCAGAGCTGACAGAATGACCTACAACTTCCTTCTGAAATCTACTCATAAATCCTCTCTGCAGATTCTAGATAAGAGGCATCTGCAGTTTGATTTGACTCGAAGACATTTTGAGATGCTGATGCTGAGCAATGATTCACTACCAGGGCTTCTGCAGTTAAGCTGTATCAGCACTATTACTGTAAGTGCTGCTCAGTTTTACTCTTTCTTTGACTTATCTTAGGGAATGCACAGGTTTTAATGTTCTCTTTATTGGCAGCAATCTGTACTCTAGGCCAACATCAACTTTCAAAGCAACTTTCAAAGTCTCCTTATTAATTTTGTTATTTTCCATTCAATATTTTTTTAAAAAGCCATCATATTATTTGTAATAGACAAAATTCAAACAGAATGCCCCTCAGTGAAATCCAGTCCTACACTGCACCACTCGCTCTCTGTTCTAAAGGACACCAGTGCTTCAGAGTCTGGGGGTGATGCTGAGTGTCCTGCCTCTGTTTCCAAACAGGGCTGAGTTGCTGGGTTAGATCAACATGTCCTGCACCTACTGACAGTCTGTGTGCAGTTGGGACAAACAATCAGAAAAACATGTATCGGGTGTTCAGGAAGAACTGCAAAATACTCCTGAGTGGTGAGGAAGGAACTCTTTCCTCAACAGAATAAAGTCAGCTTTGCTCTATGTATCAAAGGAAACTGGAAATGTTTAGTAAAAAGTCTTAAGAAGAGTCAGAGTGTATTATCATGCATTCATGATAACTTTGCTTGGTCTTTAGACTTTATTACTACCTTACATTGAATCAAAATATATACAATAATATGTTAGAATGGCTTGGGTGGGATGGAGACCTTTAAAGCTCATCTGGTCCAACCCCCTGCAGGGAGCAGGGCCATCTGCAACCAGAGCAGGGTGCTCAGAGCCCTGGCCACCTCCCCTGCAAATGGGGACAGGGATGGGGCAGCCACCACCTCTCTGGGCAGCCTGGGCCAGTGCTTGACTGAGATTAAGGAATATTTCATGTTTTTCTGCCTTACATATTCAACCTTGTGGCTCGTTCACAACCTGCAGAAAACAGGCCATCATGCACAGAGGAGTGTGTGGGAAAATGTATGGTTTAATTTTACATTTGAGCAGCCCATCTAGGGCTGCTTAAAGGCTTCTCGGATAGTAACTAATCAATAGGAAAACTACTAATGTCATATTAATTTTTAAAAGACAGAGAGGGTGTTGTGTGCTAACTCAAAGCAGGACAATCGTCCATAATCACAAGAAGTCCAGCTCCTGAATCTGGATCCCATCTGCTGCTGCTGAGTCCAGTCTGGGACTTCCCAAGTCCTGCTCCACAGCACCGGTGGTGACAGTGACATAATTTCCATGGGGGGGTTGCTTTTGATAATGGTTTTGTATATAGTTGTATATCTTCCATTTTATTGTTATTATTTTAATTAAAACCATTTTATTTTAGTTTAGTCTGTAAGTCTGTCTCACTTATTCCCTTTCTCTTTGCCTCTGGGAAGGGAGAGGGGCTAATAGAGAGTGTCTGTCATTCATCTAGTGGCCACCCCAGTCCTAACCCTTCACAACTATTTTCTCTCTTATTTTTTAATTGAGAAATATTATTGTTTTCTCTAGGTATGGAAAGCATTTGTGAAGTGAAGTGGTTCAAATAGGTGGGTGTGTGTCCATATTCCATACTGGCTATTTGCAAACAGGATTTTCACACCCCTGCTTCCTCCAAACTGGAAATAAAAAGGCATTTTGGGGGGGTCCTACAGCTGCTGCTTCTTCCATTTCTTTGTACTTCTAACTAGCAGCACTATGGCATCGTGGCCACATTTTGATTATGAAAATTAAGATAGAATTGGTTAGGTCTAATGATTCTATTCCGAAGTGAGGGTGAAAAGGGGAACACATACACACACAAAAATCACAGCAACAGATCAAGAGGTTGTACCAGAGAATTCCCAGTGCATATTTTAAGAAACCACAATTATGCCTCTCAAGAGTGTGGTCTAGTAGTTAGTAAACAGTGAAAAATTTAAGCATGACACGCTGCAGACTGACTTTTGTCCTATCTGGCAAATACCTCTGTTTAGAAGACTCATCAGTAAGGCTAAAGTAATTACTCTAGAATTATAACCACTCTCTTTTTTTTTCTTTTACTCTCATTAAATAACAATTTACTGGTTGGTTTAGGTTTATAGTTTAAATCTGGTAAATGAAGAAAACCTGTTCATCAATTCATCAAAGAAAATTTGTTTCTAACTTAAGTAATGAATTTTTAAGGTTTGAAAGTGATACTCCATGAGAGATCTTAAAAAGAAAAATGAACAAACTTCACCATCACAGGGAGTTGTTTATACAGGAACCAGAACAGAATTTTAGATGGAAGAAAATATTATTATAGTTTTCTCATATCACTGTCAAAAAATATAGCTACACGAGGAATGAAACATTTATAATGAATACTCTTCATAGAATCATAGGGTTGTTGGGAGCTAAGGGACCTCCAGAGATCATCTAGTCCAACCCCCCCTGCCAAAGCAGGTTTGCCTAGAGCACATTACACAGGATGGCATCCAGGAGGGTTGGGAATCTCTCCAGAGAAGGAGACTCCACAACCTCTCTGGGCAGCCTGGGCCAGGCTCTGCCCCCCTCACAGCAAAGAAGCTTCTCCTCACTTCTGCAGTTGTATTTCATGCCCTGCTCCCCTTTCAGTGAGCCACTTCACTCTCCCAGGCACGTGTAAAGAAATACCAAGGTGTTTTCAAATCACACGGTGAGCAGAGAGAGAACAAACAGCACTTTGCAAACCTAAAGCTGGACATGTCACGCTCCAAGATGGACATTTGCACAAAGCTATTCGATTCTCTTCCCTCTCCACACTTGATCATCTTCCCTCTCCATTCCTGTTCTCCCTACGCAGCCCGAATGGCTCTAACAGGCACCGAGTCTGGCACTGGATTGTTAGCACTCAGGCAGTGTGTTCTGGAGCAACAGGCCATGGAAATCTTCCCAAAGATGGAGATGGCAGTGTGTCATACGCTGGAGCACTGCCAGGTGGGTTGACAAAGCCAGCAGATTTAAAGGAAATCATTTTGGGTTTTGTCTCAAATGGTGTCACACAACACAGACACCACTGCTCCTCCTGGGACAAAATGAAATAGGGTTCCTTCCCCAAGTGATGCAGATACTCTGGGTATTGATTCTTGCTACTTGTCAGCTTAAATATAGATTGCTGAGCCCACGATTTCACAGGTAATACATCCACATAAACTAGAAAAGTCCCTTATTCAACAGTAACTGCGTTTGTATTTTCTGTTGTGGTTTTGTCACATTATTCACATCAGCTCAGATTCTTTTGGCCTCTTGCCAATTGTCTTCCCAGAGAACATAAATGATGAAGAGACTGCTCTTGTTCCCTTCAGTTATGGAGAATGGCAGTGCTATGGGACTCCAGGCATCCAACCTTGGAGGGTCTCTGTTTTCTGGGTGACTTACAATGACCTTCACTATCTGAATTACCCCTGAACAGCAGTGACTATGAAGAAACCTGGGACAGGGCCAAGAGCACGCAAATTCAACGGAACCTAACTGGGGTTTATTAATGTTTACAAATATCTGGAAGGTGGGGGTCAAGGAGAAGGGGACAGTATCTTTTCAGTGGTGCCCTGTGGCAGAATGAGAGGTAATGGTAGCAAGGGGAAACACACTGAGTTCCACCTCAACATGAGGGAAAACTACTGG
>VWZY01007469.1:267369-279208 GCA_013399075.1 Chloroceryle aenea | reverse complement strand
ACAGGCTGCCCAGAGAGGGTGTGGAGTCTCCGGCTCTGGAGACTTTCAAGACCCACCTGGATCTGCTCCTGTGTGGGCTGCCCTGGGTGTTCCTGCTCTGGCAGGGGGGTTGGACTTGATGATCTCCAGAGGTCCCTTCCAGCCCCTCCCATTCTATTATTCTATGAAGGCACCAATCCACGCATCTCCTTAACATACTGAAATGATGGACATATGGAAAATGTTGGATGGGCTGCAACTAGTCAGTCACAAATTGGTGCAGTCAATTATCAGTGCCAGTTTTAGGAAAATATTAAGTGGTTTATAGGATTTTTTAGCAAAATTTCAAGTTGGACCTCAAGGGCACCCAAGAGATTCTTTTTCTTCATGTTCCAAAGTCCTTAAATTAGACAGAGCTGAACCATATAGATCTATGGAGAGCCTATGACCAAGTACACAAAGCAGGGAATAATCCCAAGATTTAATCCTATATATGGTGGAAATTATAAATCACACAAAAATGCTGAGATGATAGAAAGCACCTCCTTCCTACTCTCCAATCAATGACAACAAGGAAAAAAAAAACAATTCTGATATTCCACTACCCAAACAGGGAAATCTGAAGCCTCAGACATTGTCAGGATTAAATAAACCTCCTTGTTACCACCGTGACACCAGGAGCTATTGCTACAGCACTTTCACAGGAGACAGAATTGGGAGTGAATGAAGACCTTGCATTTGAAAGGTGAATACTGAGAACGACAAATACTTGGGTTCACCCTCAGCTGGTGTTGGGAGGGAGTGCAGGAAGGACTGGGCTCCCACCACATCGATGCAGCCTGTGTGACCTGTCTGTGAGAGCAGAATCCAGTTTGGAGCATGATATGGCCAATCTTGTAGGACAGTCCCTGGAAGAAGCAGTATTAAGTAACAAATCCTGAAGCCACACAAAGTGAAAGTATCTGAATTGCACTACTGCTCAGATTTATTTACAGTCATGTGTGCAGCTTGTGTATGTACCAGTGCACCACGTGGAAGTGCCAAAATACACAAAAAGAATCTGATAATCCCAAGGTAGGTTTTCTGAACTCAGGTTGTACGAGGGAATTTAGGGAGGACTAAATCTATGCGAATAAATATAGAATCATAGAACCATTTAGCTTGGAAAAGACTTTAAAGATCATTGAGTTCGACCATTAAACCAGCACTCTAACCCCACACCATGTCACTGAGCAACTCATCTCCATGGTTTTGAAACCTCTCCAGGGATCACCAGGCCTCCATCACTGCCCTGGGCAGCCTGGGACAGCCCTGGACAACCCTGGAGGGGAAGAAATTGTTCCTCAGCTCCAACCTAAACCTCCCTCGGTGCAACTCAAGGCCACTTCCTCTTGCCCATCGCTTGTTCCTTGGGAGCAGAGCCTGACCCCACCTGGCTCCAACCTCCTGTCAGGGAGTTGTTGAGAGTCAGGTCTCCCCTGAGCCTTCTTTTCTCCAGGCTGAACAACCCCAGGTCCCTCAGGCACTCCTCATAAGACTGGTGCCCTAGACCCTTCCCCACCCTCGCTGTCCTTTGAACATGCTCCAGCACCTCAATGTCCTTGGAGTGAAGGGCCCACAAGAGGGGCCTGTAAGGCTCCTTATGTCTAGAAGAGCACAAGGCAGTCAAAATATGCTTGGTTTCAAGAAGCATTGCTGTTGAGGAAAAATGTGATGTGCTTTCTCACATCAGGAGTTGAATCTGTGGACAACACCACAAGGAACTCTTTTTGAGATACTCCACCTAATAGCAGGATAGATGCCTCAGAATTTGGCTGAAGCCATTCTCCAACATAGAGTAACTGCAAAGAAAAAGAACAGGAGGTGTGTTTTTTCCATGTATATTAACTCAAACAGAAAATCAGTTTTCTTTGGCCAAGCTCACGTCTGGTGTTTGCTTTCCTGAGAACTTGCATAATCAAGTTTTATTAGCCAAAATGTTTGCAGAGAGACCAATTTAGGCCTTCACACTTAAGTATATCAGAAGTGGTGTATTTTATTAGGGAGAGAAGATTGACAGACAAACTGGGATAAAGTATTTGCCGAAGGCAGGGTTCCCTTAAATCCTTGGTTTGCTTCCTACACCAAGGGACTTGGAGAGCCAAAGCTCAACCCTTCCAGGCAGGGCCACCCATGCACCCACGTTCTGCTATTTCGTGTGAATGCAATGGGACCAAATTCAACTCTGGAACCTTCCAATAATCCTGAAAAAAAGTTATTTTTTCCTAACAATAATGCCTTGAGCAAATGCTGAGATGAGAACTGGATGTTCTAGTTTTGTCTTTTTTTCTCCCCTTTCAGAAGTGCCTAGTCCTGTTTGTCTGCTCTTCTGCTCTGAAACTACCACCTTTCTGTGACTGTGTGTAACTGCTCTAAGTATCTCCACATCTTATTTCTGATCAGTCCAACTAAATTTACCCAATCAACTGAATAATGGGCAGTCGAGTAACTAAAACAGAGATAACTCAACTCTTTATCAAAACCATGGATGGACATCACCAGACTGGGGGTGCCCAATATCCCCCAACCATGACAGATGTTCTACAAAGGTCTTCACCTCCACTGCTGTCTGTGGGCACGAGTTGGATTTCCAAGCAATAATTAACTTCAGTGACTCTTTTGGCATTGCTAGAGTGGCCACCCACAGGCACATGGTGTGGTTTGCACTGAAGAAAGAGAGCTTATCATACAGAAACCATTTCACCAGCATGATAGAATCAGACAATGGTAGGGGTTGGAAGGGACCTCTGGAGATCACTGAGTCCAACCCCCCTGCCAGAGCAGGGTCACCCAGGGCAGCCCATCCAGGTGGGGCTTGAAAGTCTGTTGAGAAGAAGACTCCATAATTTCTCTGGGCATCCTGATGATGGTGAAGCCAACCCACTTAACACGTGAAACATCAAACAGGAGGTCACAGCCTGTAACTCTACCTCACAGTACATGATCAATTAGAAGGAAATTTTGTACCTCTTCATTGCCAATGGAATGAATTTACTTAAATTGATGAAGTTTATAGAGACACATACTCAACTCATCAACTCTTTCTGTGTGTTTTTTTCAAATGAGGCCATCAGACCCAGACCTTTATTTGTTTTGACCTTCCATGGATAGAGTAACATGTGAGCATTCTGTAACTACTATGAGGAAATTAAAATATTAAAAAATACAGTTGCATTAATCTTATAGGAAACTACAAGAGAAACCCAATATAAAGCCTAAGGTTCTACAAAAAATGGCCTAGGATTAAAAGGAATTTTTAATGAACATATTTTTGTCTATTATTTATATACTAGACAGTGTAAGGCCAAGACAGCACTAAATCACAACCTGAAAGTCCACTACAGACCGAGAATTTGCTGGATAGAAAGTATGCAAATATAGACATAATCACTTCTGTTCAAAGTAATTTAAAGTTAACCAAAGTAAGATGTGAGATTTATCATCACGAACAAAACCACGCCGCTGAAATCTAAGTCAGTCAAACGGGGACACAACTAAATCAAATCAACTTTTCAAATGAAATATCATTTTTTGAAATGAAACTTGAAATTTAGCTTGAAAGATTTATTAAATCAGAGGACAGAGAAAACAATAACCTGCCAGTTTTATGGTATTAATGTCAAAGAAATAGATGAAGGTCATTAAGGAAAAAATATGGTTGATGGCCGTGCAATACTTCTCCCTCCCAGAGTTACATAAATATCTTTGTAGTTAGTGATAAAGAACAATTCAGATCTTTGCTTATGCTCCATTTACTGCTGTCAGACCACAAGGTCTGACCTTTGGCTTGGTCACAGATTCCTATCTGTTACAAATATCACCTGGGGTACTAAAATGACACTTAGAAGAAGTGCAGATACATAGAGAGTCATGTAAGAATATTCAGATACTTGTCCTCCTTCCTGTGAAGGAATGGTACTCTGGTAATTTAAAAGAGCAGTAAAGATCAAGTCCTAATGTAAATAAAACATTTGCCATTGTGTCCTTCCAGTACCTCGTGTTTCCAGCCAAATATTTCTCCCACAGTAATAAAGAAAATTAGGTTAAGTTTTAAAAATACAGAAGCTCTGTACTGTGGCCAAATTAAACTATTCCAAAATACACTGTATTAGTAACTCACTTAACAGCGAGCAAGTTGGGCTGCTGACTTTATCATCTGCTCATAATGTTTCATGGTATTTCCAGTCAGCCACCCGACCTGTAGTCCAACAGTATTTTAAACACATGCTGGGCTTTTTTGGGTTTTGCTTTGTTTCTTTTATTTTGTTTTTTAAGCAGAGAAATGAGTGGTGACCTACTGATAATGCTCTTCCTTCCTTATCCAGTCAAAGATTAGGATTTAGCTGATGGCGTGGGACGCTTTCTCCCAAAGCCAGTGTGCTGAAAACAGTGCTGGTGTTTCAAAATCCCACAGTTATCAGTATTGCACTCCTTCCCTGTGTCCTTTGCCAGTTACAGATGACCATGGATGTGTTTGGAGAGAAATCCCACCTGCTCCTGCGGAGCCAAGAAGACGGCAGCCTCACTCTGAGCACCTTCTAAGAGCACACAAGAAAACACCCGTGCGTACCAGAACTGTACTTCTGCCCTAGTCTCACATGCTCTGGCAGTTCCAAGGCTGACAAGACCTCACCACTCTGAATAAGGTCCACCCAAAGCTAGCACAGAAATGTTCTTCTGGGTAAAGCTGAGCAATATATAAATACAAGTGAAGACACTGCAACTTCTAAATCTCCTTCTAATTCCTCCTTGTCAAAACCTGGAGCATCCTTTTTTAGGATGCACAGTACCATTAGTACTTGAATTCAGTCTCTTCCTTTTTTCCTGCTCTTTTCAGCACCATTTTCCAGACCAAAACTGGGAGACACACTGAACTTTACTGACCAGTAATGTAAATTTTACATTACTTTATTTTAAACACGTCATTCTTAATCTGATGGCTTATTTGAGTGTGTTAAGAGAGGGCAGAGGAGAAACTCTCATCATTTAGGACAACTTTCGAGTTGTTGGTTTGTTTTTTTTAAAATTTTATTGCACAACCACTCATTTCATTTCTACCCACTCTGGACTGCGAGCAAACGTCCAAGTTTTGGTAAAATCCATCCATGAGGTCAAACGAGTTCCTTCCTACACAGATATAATTTTCCCTCGCTTCCATGTGCTGATGAATCATTACTGGAGCCTTCTCTTTCCCAAAAATAGTCCGGAAAGAGGGAAAAGCCACTATGATCCACAGCACTGAAATTCCCCGTTGTGGCAGAAGCAGGAGAAGTCCTTTAGGACAGGACCCACTGCCACTGCTGCAGCCTCAGCACCGAGAGCAGAGAGGATGGAAAAACAAACCCCGAGCGCTACAACGGACTTGTGGCATTGCTGGTGACCACACTGCCCATCAGACAAATCACAGCACACTGGAGTGTGCTCTCTGGAAACCCTAAATCACATAGCAACCGTAAGAATAGACATTTTCACAACAGCAGTTCACATGAAATGTGTATTTTTGGTCAAAGTCAATTCAGGGCTGGGTTATTACTGAAGATGGCCGAGTTCTGGAGCCCTGAAATGATAACGGGTTATTTCCTGATGAATCCATTTTCATCAGCTGTACTTTGCATTTATGACTTGCTCCTTTGCAATCTACTACGGGTGTCTTTTCAGAATACTTCCTATCAAAGGAACCCATTTCAGGATGCTGATTGTTGTCTGCACACAGGTATTGCTTCCCTTGATGCACCCGAAGGAAAGGATACCAAATGGAATAAAGATACTTAAAATCATTTCATTTGATATTTTTTCTTACTCACTGTTAAATATGTTTTCTTACTAGCTGTTAAATACTTGTTGAAGAGGAATATTAAATATTTGCAGAAGAGTTGAATAATAATGGATCACTTCTGCAACACACGCTCAGCTAATCCAGAGAACAAAACCATTTCTCTCTGCATCTCAAACCTCCCCGACTTTCGCCGATACGTATTTCCAAACTTCTTGGGGATGATTTCATTCTTGGCTATTCATTCCAGAAAAAGCAATACTTACTACTGTGCACAGTCAATCAGCTGATACTCGTTCGACCTCTCGAAGCACGCCTTGACGCCTTCGTCATCCCAGAGCTTTTTTGCGTGTTCAAAGAATTCCTGAAACGTGGAAATAACAACAAATAAGGGAAAAGTTCTCAAGCTTTTCAATTCCAGGTCTGTATGCGTTGCTCCTTTCCCCCAGCCTTTATAATTTTGCAGAATCATAGATTATCCCTTTGAAGAAGAAAAACTATCAATGTTTATCAGCAAAACCCCAGTAAAATACAGTGAGTGTGTGGCTGCTGACAGCTTCCAGCACCTGAGAGGCAATGAGGACTGTTCCAAATTCACACCAGTCCATATATTAAATTTACAGATGTCACCTAGAAGCACGTGCACTTCATTTTTAACTGAATTTATGCTTCTGTCATGGAAAAGGTGTAAAAGTGATGTGAAAAGCTGCTCAGTTTATAAACATTTGCTTTCCAGAGAAAGCACCCGTCTGTAACTTTAAAAAGATTGTGTAATTTTTCCTGAAAAACACAACTTTCCACCAGTCAGTATTTTCTCATGCAATGTAATCATTTGATTGCAAGACTTCCAGAGTCTTTGCTCAACGCTGACCGCTTCCTCCAAGCAGCTGCCTGGCACAACGTGCTTTTCCCAGCAGCTTTCCCAGACAACCCAATCCAGAAATATCTGCTGGCAAGCCTTTTGCAGAATTATTTGAAAGAGGAATCGAGGCTGTTCTTGGTGATGGTGAAGCCATAGCTCCATTGCACAAAATGAACACAGGCATCCCTCCCACCCTGCCTGCTGGCTCCTCCAGCCCCTGCTGCAGAGCCTCGCGTGCTCCAGCTTCTTTTAAGGCTGGGAGTCCATTTGGTGTTCTACCAGCACGGGTGAGCCAAACCAGAGCTGAGTTTTTCTAGCTACAGCTTTCTAAAATCACAGAAGAATGGTCAGACAAATGAAGATTTCCTTTATTTTACGACTGAGACTTTTCTCCCTCAAACCAAATTGTTCCAGTAGCACACCAACCACAGAAGTTGTTTGCAATCTCTTAACACCTCAGCACTGCTACAAAACGATCAGAGTGCTGTGGGCAGTCATAAATTTGCAAAACCCAACGAATTGTTTTTCCACAGCTCAGTTTAGCTCTGTGTAAAATGGGTAACACCACTACTGACTTCATGGTCCTGTCAAACGGTGCGTAAATATCTGAATTCTGAAACCTCCTGGAACTGTTTGTCAGTCCATCCCCACATCCTTTCAGGATCAAACCCTCTCAGATTCACAGTGGAACAGCTCAGCAGTGTAGAGTTCACTTTTACTCCGTATGGGTTTCCACCCCTGTGTGGTGCCCCAAAAGGTGACACTGCTCCTCAGCAACTGCCCGTGACCCGCTGGTGATATTTTCAGGGAGAGGCACAACACAAAACATGATTTTCAGAAGAAACTAGTACTGAAAGTTATTTAGTTAAGCTTTGAACATGGCTACAGAGGTCCTGAATAACACCAGAAATAGGTTTTTTTCCCTTTCAACTATATTGTGCACAATGTAGAGAAAGATCCATTGCTGAAAAAGTTTCCAAACTTCAGAGAAAAGGAGAAGGTAAAGCAGGCGTGAAAAACCTTCTCAGAAAGTCACCAGAGATTGTCAGATGCTTATACTGCCCAGGGAATTTACTTCTTCACTGTGGTGAGGACGTGTTTATTTTGTCTTTGTTATTCTGATGAGTTCTGCAGTGATTGTTTAAACACTGCAGACACTCCTTTTGAAGTTATGCTACAGATATTATAAACTCTGTTCTGACAGCAGAAAGAAAGCAAAAACAAGCTCAAGAAAGGACAAGATATCAAACTAAGGAAGTAGAAGGAGAAAGTGGACACACATAATAGAGAGCATGACTACTGAAGCCTTTCAGTACTTAAGGGGGCCCCTAAGAAGGATGGAGCCAGACTTATCAGGGCTTGTTGTGACAGGACAAAGGGTGATGGTTTAAATTAAATTGTGACATTTAAATGAGAGAGAAGGAAGAAATTTTTTACACTGAGAGTGGTGAGAGCCTGGCCCAGGTTGCCCAGAGAGGTGGTGGCTGCCCCATCCCTGTCCCCATTGCAGGTGAGCTTGGCTGGGGCTCTGAGTACCCTGTTCCAGTTGCAGATGTCCCTGCTCAGTGTGGGGTTGGACCAGATGACCTTGAAAGGTCCCTCCCAACCCAAACCAGTCTATGATTCTATAAGAAAAAGAAAGAACTGGAAAAGTCAGAATGGTAAATACCAGAAAACATGGAACATTTCCTCAAACTTGACGTTTGTGCTTGACTGATACTTAGGGCATCAGCTGAATGCACCTCACTTGCTGACATCTTTGTCCAGAGAAAGGCATTGTCTTCTCAATGGGAAGAGAGAGCTCTGGGTATGTGTCAGGGCCCAGCTCCTGCACCCTCTCTGATGGGTGTGTGTACAAGCTCAGCCTTCCCTCCTGCAGGCAGTCGCTGCAGGGGCTGAGCACAGTGTGGCTGCCTCCCCCTCCTCACCATCTGTGGGTGGGAACCCCCACCTACCCAGAAAGCCACCTCGGAGGGGAACCTGCATCTCAAAAATGGCCCCATTCAGCAGCCCCACACAGCCCATGGGGAGAGTAGAAGAATGTCAGTGTGAAAACATCCTTTTTTCTGGGTGGGCTGGATTGAGAGATGGCTGCAGATGTAAATAAATAGATACAATTGTATAGCTACAGCAGCTTCTGACTTCATTTTTCTATTTACGTCCTTTGTATGAGCTTCATTTATTCTTAAAGATCTCTGCTGGAAAAGAGTCAATCTTTTCAGCTCAGCTCCTGAGGCCCTACAAATATGTTGTAAATAAAGGGTTTCCATATTCTATGCTTCAAATATTTCCACCTGACCGTTGTATCTCAAAGCAGTCTATTTAAAACGACTTCCAGACTTCTAGACCAAAGCAAATCCTTTAAAACGGAGCAAATACACTTACCTCATTAAAATGTACCCATCTACTGCAGAGGAGTACACTTGCCTGCAAATTGCCTCCCACACAGCTACCCGAGCCTTCTTTCCCAGGTGACTAAAGCCTTCCAGATAAATCCTGCTTCATTTCAAGACATCAAGTACCACGATCCAACTTTTCACACTTGTTTTTAACCCCTTTCTTGTCTGCTTTAAGTTCTTCAGGTTTCTTTCTCCTCGGCTCCCATTGCACACAGTCCAGCACACAGGAGGACCCTGCTCCTACACGCCAGTCCTGTCTGGATCTCGACCTGCTCTCCACCTCAGGGCAAAATCCAAATAGCAGTCACCACGCTCGCTTCAACCACTGCCACCAAGCTCCTTGGACCTGAGTGGCCTTCCAGCAACTGCTCCCCGTGACCCATTCCTATCCACCCTGATGCTTGTCACCTCCTTCTCCTGTCATGGCCACATCAAGGCCACCTCGCTGGCAAGCAGGCACTGGTGAGCTAATGAAGGCTTTGGGCTAAGCCTGTCCTGCAGCACCTGTTCCTGGGGCTCTGGTACCCTCGGGGTGGACAAACTTAAGATTTTCATCAGGGCCTGACTCTTGGAAAGTGGCTGTTCAGAGGCTGTTAAAGGTCATGAGCCAGGTCTTTTAAGAAACCTCAACTGGGACAGAAGAAAACGGGGACATGGAAAATCACTACGGGCATCTGATGCTCTTGGTTTGCAAGCACATGCAGCTGACCTTTCCTGGATCAAAGTCACCAAAATCTACTAAAAATAGCCAGCACACTGACGAGAACCAGGAGTAATGTACCCTGCCTGAAAGGAGAACAACCAATTCATTCCATGGCTACGAACACCAACCAAAACAGAGCTGTTCAACCAAGCTCTTCCTTAGGGACAAAAGGCATACAGATAGTCACACCTATTAATATACATATAAAAGAAAATCATTAATTGATTTTTTGATGCAGTAAGTCAATTAGAGCATTGGAGAAGTAAATTATGATGCTTCAGGACTCGGAAGTTACATGTCTAAGGAATTACAGGTACTTTTTACTTTACTCACATTAACTTACACCCATTACCTGAGAATTTACTGCCATCCTTAGACCATCAATACCAAAATTTCAATGTGATCAAAATGAAGATGCAACACAGTTCACCTCAAATATTTACTAGGATAAAAATAGCTGGAATTCTTCCCCTCTTCCTGAAACAATGCAAAAAACCTCAGGCCAGCATTCCCAAGCAGATAGAAATATTCCTGTGCCATCTAAACCTCATGCAGTAACATAAGCAGATTGCAATTCCTTTTTTATTTCCTTCCTTTTCAGGAACAGAGTCAGGTAGGATGGTACATAAATGCAGAAGCACAGGGAGCTGCTATCGCTGATGTAAATGGTCTCGTGTTTTTATTACATTTTAAAAAGGGCTTGTAGAAATCTTTTTACTCACCTATTCCCAGGGAACAATTCCAGGTTGAAAAGCAAGGAGGGAATATATTCCTATACAAAACATTCCAAGCCACCAGTGCAGACAATGAATGCAGATGCACTACAGCTAAATCTCAAAGCACTGGTTCTTAACTTTGTTCTACTGGAAGTTACAGCATGTTCTTGAAATTTCATTTTCCTTATTTTGGAAATAAGTTTATTTATTGGCAGGTTACCTTAGAAACTTCCTCCCCCTTGTAACTCCTACAAAAAAATTTTCAGCTAACGAAAAAATGAACTTCTTTCACTTTTCAGCTGCCTAAATTGGGAATAAATATTAGTGATGATTGAACAATGACATATCTTCACGAACAAATCTTCATGTATTTTGGAAACAGAACTTTCCATCTCCTTGCTTTACAAACCACAGAAGTTCACGTTAGGTCAGGAACACAATTTTTTATTCTATTAAAATTCCTTTCTGTGTTCTTTCCAGATGGAGCATACAGTTAATAGGTATCCTGGTATCACCTTTTTCTCTCCCAGAACTGGGATGTGGAAGGCTCCACGGTGTTTTCTATTCCACATATTTGTCCTGTTAATATACACACATATATATAACCTGGAAAGCACTGCTCGGATCAATGTGAAGTAAGGTGGATGTCCCTCAAGCCCAAATTCACACTCTTATTCTCCTAAGCTTCAGGATGTAAGATGATTTCTCATCTAAACCACAGATAAAACCCATCTGATTAGCCTGACAACCATGTAAAGAAGTGGCAAACTTTACAGACTTTCATAGTTCTGCCACTGTGGGTGTGAAACGAAGTCATCACTTCTCAATTTCAGTTACTACTTCTTCTCTCATGTACTTAACCAAACAAAAAGTAAACCACACAATGCATTAAAAATTCCCACCCTAACACCTCCCAGCAATGACTGGAGAGCAAGGTGATCCACAGAATCATATGGGAAGGGAGGTACAGTCAACCTGTACTCCCCTTGTACTTCCCAATGCACACGAAGGAGATATTTGGGCAGCCCCAGGCTCCCATCCACTGAACTATGGAAAAGTTTTGTGGAACAAAAAAGTGACAAGTGATGGGTGACACTGTAGTGATACCAGATGGATGACACCCGTGAAGTCAAATTAAGGTTGCACAGGCAAACTGACTCCAGGGTGGTGGGCTGGCCCTGGCTGGACAGCTGGTGCCCACCAAAGCTGCTCTGTCACCCCCTTCTCAGCTGGACAGGGGAGAGAAATGGTAACAAAAGGCTCGTGGGTGGAGATAAGGGCAGGGAGAGGTCACTCACCAGTTACCGTCACCAGCAACACAGACTCAACTTGGGGAAATTAATTTAATTTGTTACCAATCAAATCAGA